>CM023860.1:29914904-30091629 GCA_013389735.1 Phaseolus lunatus
TTATGCAGCGGAGTAATGAATAAAAAGTGTCCCTTTTGGGAGCGTGGGAATTTGATCAGCAGTTGAGAAGTCGGTGAATGATTTGATCAAGATGCAGGAGTTGATTCCTAGAAGGACACTTCGGACCCTAGTTTGAGTTCGCTAGGGGGTGGCATGAGTTGTGGACAGCTGTCCCCTTTCCTCCCAATGAAGGGATCTTGCCCGCTTTCTCTAAAGGGGCTAGTCCTGGTTACGTTAAGGACCTAGTTCTAGACTTGTTCAACAAAGTCTTCAAGGTTGGAAGTAGAGTGTGAATGCTGGAGTTGGCACTCTATGGGGCAGCATATCCCATGTACAGGGATGTAAAATGGATTTTGATGAAGTATTGAGGTAGGAAGAGTTGGTTCAATAGATCACCGAGAGGGTGAATCTGATACAGGACAGAATAAAAGTTTCTTAAGGTCAGCAAATGTCCTAGGCAGAGCAGAGGAGAAGACCTTTGGAGGTTGCTGCTGGGGTCATGCCTTTATGAAGGGGGACACCAGCCAAGGGTGTAGGGTAGGCGATCAGATCAAAGAAGCTGTCCCCTAAGCTTGTTGGGCCATATCGGATCTTAAGGAGGATAAGTCTAGTGGCTTATGAGATCGCCCCACCTCCCCAATTAGCAAGTCTACATAATGTATTCCACGTATCATAGCTAAGGAAGTCCCTTGCAGACCCTACTCACGTGTTGGGAGTGGACAACGTGAAGATCGGGTGATTCACCATGGGAATTTGAAGAAACCATGAGAGAAGCATATCCTTACCTCCTTCCTTGTAACCCAATTTTCGAGGACGAAAATTTTTCTTGATGGGGAGAATGTAAGGACCTGGAAAATTAAATTGGAATAAAAGTGGTATATTTAAATAATTTCGGAAGGTGTCATTATCTAAAATACAAAGTTGGTAAATGAAGTTTCGTAGTGGCAGACATCGGACGTCGCCCTTGACCTGGGACATGATCGCCTGTCGAGTAGGTTGTACATGATCACCGAAAATGCACGTAGTAGGTGGTCACCATCCTGGATCAACCAGAGTGGGTTTCAACAGCCACGCGTATCAAGGTGTGGGTTAAACCTTAGATGCGCTGTGCATGCGAACTCTATGCTTGAGCGAAAGAGATCACCCTTAGTGTAGCATGCATGGAAGAACGAGGAGAAGTGCTGATCTACTCTTGGAAATATGAAGCCACCGACGTCACCGAGTCATGTGGAGAAGATACCTTAGACGTAACATAGTGGAATGAAGGACCTCAAGGAAGGCGTGGCGATGTGTCATCGAGCATCGCCAGGGCGCAAGGCATGCAGGATCGCCTGGGCGCGAGGGGCATGCGGGCATCATCAGGGGGAGAGGTCATCGGTTGCTAGCCCTCGCGCGAGAGGTCATCGGTTGTTAACCTTCGCGCGAGAGGTCATCGGTTGTTAGCCTTCGCGCGAGAGGTCATCGGTTGTTAGCCTTCGCGCGAGAGGTCATCGGTTGTTAGCCTTCGCGCGAGAGGTCATCGGTGGATAGTCTTCGCGCCTGTGGTCATCGGTGAAAAGGTCATCGCGCTACGTTAAGTTATACACAGAGAACGTGGGACCCAGACATCCAGCATGAGACGTTCTGCACGCGCGCCACGTAGACGAAAAGGGTGGTTCAGAATAGTGACATCAGAATGTTGGCATGCGCGGGAGACACTCACGGTCGTACTGTTCAGAGCAGTGGCTGGCATGCACAAACGACAAACAGTGGCAGTACTGTTCAGAGCAGTGTTTGGCATGCACCAGAGACAACAGTGGTCGTACTGTTCAGGGCAGTGGTTCTCAGACTTCTCTGCAGAGTGGGTGGTGGCAGCTGCTTTTGGTGGATAAGTGGTTTAAGATGCAGAAAGCCACTGCTCAGAGGGAGAAAACGTTGCAACATTCAAAGAGAGAAAGAGTGAGTTACCTCCTTCCTCTCCATTTCTCTCCTTCACACTGCGATTCTAGTACACCTTCACGCGGGAATACGACGAGCGACAGCCACCATTGGAGCACTTGGGTGGTTCTCTGCAAGCTCTTCAAAACCAGACACAAGAACAGAGTCAAGGCGTTCTTCAAGCTTCGTTGGATTTCGGAACTCCTGGTGTTTGCGCAAGTCCAGGTAAGGGAAGCTAGACCTCTTTTCCATACAAGCCATAGTGTAGCTTTTTCTGAAGTGTGGGCGACGTGGTCGCCGTTTTCGCTTTTGTCTTCGTGAAATGCTTGGTTTGTGTGCTTGGGCGACGTGGTCGCCGGTTTTAAACATAGCCTTTGAAATACCATGTTTTTGAACTAGATCTCCGGTTTTGGCGCTGTTTTACGAAATCTCTGTTTTTGATGTTGTTTTGAAACTACTTGAGATTTACATGAGATATTCGAAGATCTGAAGCTTTGAAATGTTTGTTGATGTGATTTGAATCATTTACTTGAGTGGTATGATGTGTTGAATGCTGTGAATGTGGGATCGAGGCATAGTATTTTCAGGAAAGGAAATACCGTGTTGAGATTGGTTAGGAAAGTGCATTGATCAGTGAGTAACCTGTTAATGAGACGATCCTGACTCTGCTGAGATAATGGAATCACGTAGATGAAGTTATTCAGTTGGTGAGAGTCGAAGGAGGTTCGTATGAATGGGCGAGTAGTTTGAAAAAGAATGGGCTCGACTGTTATACGAATTAACCTTGTCATGCTGTATGGTGATGTGTTGAGATTCATCGTATGCTTGTGAATGTGTGAGATTTCACGGCGACCCTGTGGATGTGTGAGATTCCACAGTGGGCAGTATGACAGGTGCATGTCTCTGGATACTAAGTTCAACGCACGAGTCAATCCGGAAGTAGTGTCAAGTGTCTTGTGTTGTGAGTCAGTGGAAAGTCTGACATGTGAAATGAGAAACTTGAATATTGATAGACACTTGATGCTGTATTGTGAAATAGAATGATTCTGAGGAATGTTGTGAAGTTTATGATTTTTGGGCGATCAGGTGAAGGGATGAGCAGCTCTACGTTTTACATGGATAATCTTGAAACTTGTTTTACCTTAATTTTAATGTTCCTATTTAAACTCTCTTTAAAATGTCTAGCTTACCCTGTGGTGTTTCTTTGGTGTTGTGCTTGGTTCTCTTTAAAAACTGTGATGATCGTGTAATTGTTACACGGGAGCAGATGATCTTCCAGGAAGGAGAGCTCCTTAGTGAGTGGTCGCCGAGGGAGAGATCGCCGGTTTCTACCTCTCGGTGGTGATCGCCGGTTTTCGTGTCCTGATAGAAGATCGCCCGTTTGGAGGTCTGTTAGGGATCGCCGTTTTAAAGTTGGAGATCGCCGTTTTCTTTTGAGACCGCCTGTCTTACTGCATTTCTTTTATTTTCGTAAAATCTTGCAAACATTTGATTTGGTTATGTATTAAACTCCCTAAGAGGAGTAACTTCATTTCTGATATATATAAATACATATTATTTTGCACTCTTCAATATTATTTGGTTACACTTAATTTCAATTATACATGGATGTATGTATTATTTTGACGGGATGTTACAGAGGTCGCCTGGGTGTAGAATCGGGCGAGATACTCAAACCGAGCAGCATAGGCGTTCACAGACATATCCCCCTGCTCCAACTTTAGGAACTCAGCTTCCCTCGCAAACCTTGCGCTGTCTGGGAAGTATTTCTCCAGGAACCTCACCCTGAAGCTTTCCCAGTCCAACACCTCCTCTCGGGCCTCCATCATCTGCTGAGCTCCCATCCACCAGAACTCAGCTTCCCCAGATAGCAAAAAGGTGGCGAACACCAATTTCTTCTCTTCAGGGCAGGAGGTCGCCCTAAAGATTTTCTCCAACTCTCTGACCCATTGATCTGCCTGATCAGGGGTAGCATTCCCACTAAACTTGGGTGGGTTGTGCCTCATGAACTCAGTCAGTCCCATCCGTTCTTGAGGCTGACTGGCGTGAAAATTTGTTTCAGCCGACCGAGCAGTTTCCCAGTGGTGCATTGTAGCTTGATGGTTCTGAGCCATCGCTGCATTCTGTTGTTGGATGGCAGTTGCCATCATCTCGATAGCTTTAGCAATCTGGCTCATCTCCGAAGAAGGTTGGGGAGGGGTAGAAGGTCTACGTGCCATCTCTCTTCGTTTCAGATTTGGAACTATAGGTTTCTATATTCCCTACAACTACAAGAATGAGATCGATAAGAAATCAATTCATTCAGGAGGTAACAGCTAGACCTTACAAAGGTCAGCATCTCAAAGTCATTAAGAATTTGAGCTCATCAACAGAGTCATAGTGCTGATAAACTTAAACAAAACACCAGAACAGCTACTGGTATACAATCATCAATCCAATCAACCATTTTCAATCAATTACAAAGACACTCAAGAGAATGAAATAGTTCACACCAGAATTCAATATATGCTAAACATCAAACCTTTGGAATTAAGATTGAGACTCATCTCGATCCAGTTATGAGTGTGCACTCTCACTACTTTATCAAGACCTTCTCATTCTTAATACTAAGATTTTCAGTTAGAACATATATTCACCAAAGCACACACAAAATTTCAATACAAAAACGTTTGAAAACCTTTCACTATAGTTGTTATTTTAAACTCAAATAACTTTCATGAGCAGAAGAAACACAATGGATCCACAGCCCTCAGGTCATCCTAAGGACGAACCGCTCTGATACCATTAATGTAACATCCCGCCAAAATACTATTCATATTTATATAATGAAAATTAAAGTAACAAATAGATTGAAGTGAATAAAATTATATATATGTAAATAAAGTTTCTCCTCCCAGGGAGTTTAATACAAATACGATCACTTTTCGATTAAAACATAAACAAATTACAATACAATAGAAAGATAGGCGATCTCCTGACAGAAGGGCGATCTCCTATTACAAGGGCGATCTCCTATCATATAGGCGATCTCCTATCAGAAAGCAGCAAAAGGGGTGATCGCCCAACGGAAATTGAAAACAGGCGATCTCCTTCCAGCGACAATTCACTAAGGAGCTCTACTTCTTGCAACATCATCTGCTCCCGTGTAAATTATACACGATCATTACAGGTTTAAGAAAAGGCCGAACACAACACCAAGAAAACACAGGGTAAGCTAGACATTTAAAAAGAGTTAGATATGAACTTTAAAATCAAGGTAAAACAAATTCAAGATATCTACGTAAACCATCAACTAAACACATATTTCACGATTCCTCGAAGGTCATTAAAATCATAACATATATCAAGTGTCTATCAATTCAAAGTTTCTCATTTCTCACGCCAGACTTCACTGACTCATCACACAAGACACTTGACTCCACTTCCGGAAGACTCGTGCGTTGAACCTAGCATCCAGGGACATGCACCTGTCATACTTCATTGGCTATAATGATTCCACAGCCATGCGCATCAACACAATCTCGGTCTTAATTCATCACTCTCACAGTATGACAGGGTAAATCCATAAGACAGGCCGAGCTCGTTCCCTTTTGAACAACTCACCCATACGTATGAACCTCCTTCGACTCTCACCAACTGAGTAACTTCCTCTATGTGATTCCATTATCTCAGCAGAGTCAGGATCGCCCCATTCACATGATACTTACAGATCAATACACTTCACAACCAAATCTCAACACGGTATTTCCTTTCCTGAAAATACTATGTCTTGACCCACATTCACGACATTCCACACACCATACCACTCAAAGAATGATTTCAATCATAGCAACAGTCATTTCAAAGGTTCATATTTTCGAATATCACATGTATATCACATTTAAATCCAAAGCAGCTGCAAACAACATCAAAAACAGGGTATTTCGAAGTCTGTATACAAAACCGGCGACCACGTCGCCCAAACACATAGAACAGAGCATTCACGAAGATGAAAACGAAACCGGCGACCACGTCGCCCTTACTCCAGAAACAGCTAATCTATGGCTTGTATTGAAAATGAAGGCTAGCTTCCCTTACCTGGACTTGCGCAAAACACCGAGAGCTCAAACCCACCGAGCTTGAAGGATGCCTTAGCTCTGTTTTCAATGCCTGGTTGGTAGAACTTGCAGAGAAACTCCCAGGTGCTCTAAGGGCTGTCGTCGCTCGTCGCACAGGTGTTGGAGTTTGCCTGAGTTACAGCGCAAAGGAGAGAAGAAAGGGGGAGGGAGTTTGCACTCACTCTCACACTCTTGAGTCTGTAATGCTCTTTGCCTTCACGCAGTGGCTTTTGAATCCCAACTTACCTGTCCATGCATGCTGCTGCTGCCACCACCCACTCTGCAGAGAAGTCTGAGAACCACTGCCCGGAACAGTACGACCACTGTTGTCGCTTGTGCATGCCAACCACTGCTCTGAACAGTACGACTTCTGTTGTCGCTTGTGCATGCCAGTCACTGCTCTGAACAGTACGACCGCGAGTGTCTCCTGCGCATGCCAACATTCTGATGTCACCACTCTGAACCACCCTTTTTGTCTACGTGACGTGCGTGCACTACGCTTCATGCTGGGAGTCTGGGTCTTACCTTCTCTGTGTGCAACTCGACATCGCGCGATAACCTTTCGTCGATGACCCCTCGCGCGAAAACAATCCACTGAAAGACATCTCGCGCGAAGGCTATCCACCGATGACCTCTCGCGTGAAGGCTATCCACCGATGACCTCTCGCGCGAAGACTATCCACCGATGACCTCTCGCGCGAAGGCTATCCACCGATGACCTCTCGCACGAAGATAATCCACCGATGACATCTCGCGCGAAGACTATCCACCGATGACCTCTCCTGGTGGACGACCGATGTCTCCCCCTGGAAGATGCCCGCATGCCTCGCGCCTTGATGATGCCCGCATGCATCGCGCCCTGGCGATGT
Source organism: Phaseolus lunatus (assembly GCA_013389735.1). NCBI lineage: Eukaryota > Viridiplantae > Streptophyta > Magnoliopsida > Fabales > Fabaceae > Phaseolus > Phaseolus lunatus. The sequence continues at coordinate 29,921,788 of CM023860.1, forward strand.
CCACATGTCTCTCGCGCCCTGGCGATCATGTGTAGTAGACGACCGGCGATCTCATACCCTTCTAAACTTAACTTTTCTTCCTTTACTCTTCTTTATCCACACGTCATCCGACCGACCTCCACCAGCGGACCCCAGATCTTGGGCGACGTCCGAGGTCCGACTACTATGAAACTTCGTTTACCAGTTCTTTGTATTTTAAATAATAACATCTTCTGAAATTATTTAAATACACCACTTTCATTCCAATACAATTTTCTGGGTCCTTACATAATCGGCCAGGAATCCTATCTTCACCAATTCAGCGAGTTGATGCCCCAACGCCAAGCAGGTGTGGAGTGTGTGTCCATAACCCTGATGGAATTCACACCACTCATCCTTCTTCTTTCCAAGTACCTTGTCAGTTTTCTCTGGTACTTGGAGTCTTGCAGCCACGACAGGGATGGCGATCAGCTCCGCCAACTCTACCATGAAATCATACCTGGGAGGTGCGTTGTTCTCCCTTGCACGCCCCCTAGCCTGGTCCTTCCAGGGTGCATAGGGACGAGACCTTCCCTGCGCCTTCTTCCTTTCCTTGGCCTCGTGCACCCGCGCCTGTTGCTGCTGCTTCCCCTGACCTCCGCGCGGCATCGACGGTGCAGCACTGCCTCTCTTCTCAGAGACCTCTGTCTCTGCTACTATGTGCGCCACCACGCATCACCGAATCTCAGCGAAGGTGGCAGGGTGGCTCCTGATGAGCGATTCAGTGAAAGGACCAGGCAGTACGCCTTTCATGAATGCATGCACCAGCATGTTCTCGTCCTTGCTGGGCAATCTCACCACCTGCGCACCAAAACATTTTAGGTAGTCATTCAGCGACTCCCCCTGGTACTGACATACGTCGAACAGATCATAGGACACCACCGGTGGCGCTCTATTGACGATATACTGCTCCGTGAACAACTTCGAAAACTGATGGAAAGAGGTGATGTGGCCCTCTGGCAGGCTCACGAACCACTCCATAGCTATTCCGCTCAGTGTACTCATAAACATTTTGCAGTACACAGCGTCTGAGCCTCCAGACAAAATCATCTGAGTGTGGAAGGCTGTCAGATGTGCTTCTGGATCTTCCGCCCCCGTGAACGATGCCTTCACTCCCACCAGGTTGGGAGGAACCGCTGTGTTCATGATCTCGAGGGAGAAAGGCATAGGGAATGCTCTAGGAGGCAATGGCGGCATCGATGTCCTATCTTCGACTGCGCGCTCCTTCTGCGCCTGTAGTTCCCTATGCAATTCTTCGTTTATACGGTTCAACTCTTCATTTCTGCCCTGCGATGCAGTCAGCTCTGCACGCATCTTGTCCTGCTCCGCTCTCGATGCCACGACATTATCCTGCAGCGCGCTCATCATCTCCATAACCTGCGCCATGGTAACAGCTCCTTCTTCAACAAATGGCGCGGGTGTGGTTTGTCTGGTTCTTCTACTCATCTTTTCAGCAAATCCTTCGATGAAAACTTCAAGAAACTTCAAGAAACCTCAAGAAACTTCAAGAAACCTCAAGAAACTTCAAGAAACCTCAAGAAACTTCAAGAAACCTCAAGAAACTTCAAGAAACCTCAAGAACTACGATGTGGATGGGAACAAGATTCACACGGACCCCACGGTGGGCGCCAAATGATCCTACCGCGGACTTGAACGTGGAGTATATGCCTCGTCACTCCTTCGTCTAGCCTTCTGCAACTGCATGTTCTGCAAGAACGCTCCAAGAACCTTCTCTGGAACTCCCAACGATGCCTGCAAAACAAAACAGACGACACCTTTAGCGGTCGTGTGCACTCCGACGCTCAAGTCAGGCAACAGAACCACCAAAAACTCTCTCTGAATCTCTCTGTGAGACTCGTGTGTGCTCAGATCCACTTTCTCTCTCTATAACTCTGTAAACTGTAAAAACTGTAAAACGTGTAAAAACATAAAACTCGTGTACCTTACATGACGTGGAGTGCTTTTATACCTGGGTCGCGCCTCTCTCTCAGATGGTGACACGTGGAGGCATGCAACTTGCATCTAACCGTACGCGTGTCACACCTGAAGGGCCTTGCGCTTTTCTCTGTGTGCCTAAGTTATCCTCTTGCGGAGTAACTTAGTGCGTTTCTTGCCTCTGAGTGAGTCGCATGCTCCCAGGAGAACACCAGGTGTGGCTGGTCTAGGCACACTCACCAAGCGCTACATCCTGCATGCATGACCTCACCGCACAGTGCCATGCACGTAATGGGTTAAAAGAGTCACTAATCACTGACCAACTTACTAGCTCTCTTGTACCATCCTCATTCACGACCCTACTGGCAAGCAACTCTTCTTCTTCTGGTTCGGAATCATGCGAGGTGCATGCGTAACGCTCTCGCTGGGAGCCTGGGTCCCAACTTAACTGCATGTTAGATAGAAACCCCGATGACCATGAACCGATGACTGATCAGTGCTTCTTGCGTAACGCTCTCGCCGAGAGCCTGGGTCCCAGCTTAACTGCGTGTTAGCAAGAAACCCCGATGACCATGAACCGATGACTGATCAGTGCTTCTTGCGTAACGCTCTCGCCGAGAGCCTGGGTCCCATCTTAACTGCGTGTAAACAAGAAACCCCGATGACTAATCAGTGCTTCTTGCGTAACGCTCTCGCTGGGAGCCTGAGTCCCAGCTTAACTGCGTATTAATAAGAAACCCCGATGACTGATCAGTGCTTCTTGCGTAACGCTCTCGCCGGGAGCCTGGGTCCCAGCTTAACTGCGTGTTAACAATAAACCCCGATGACTGCTCAATGCTTCTTGCGTAACGCTCTCGTTGGGAGCCTGGGTCCCAGCTTAACTGCGTGTTAACAAGAAACCCCGATGACTGATCAGTGCTTCTTTACTTCTCGCGCTCTGCCTCCAAGCGCTCATCTAGGCATTGATCTGCAGGTGGTGGTCACTTAGCAACTGACCACCGATCACCGTTCTAAGTGATCTCCTCTCTGATTCTCCTGCTAACTTTTTCCACGTGTCACCCTATGAATGGTGCACGTGGTCATCTGCTGCTGACGTCATCGACTACCGATGACCGACCGGATCAAATACTATCCAGGGTTATCTTTTATTTTCTATATTTAAGACGTTCCTTTTTATTTCTTCACTTTTAGGTGAATTTGGCTGGTGGGCTGAAGTTGTATGAAGATTTATTTGATAACACCGAAGTTTCAAACCTTGTTTCATTGGTGAATGATATAAGGAGTTTTGGGAAAAAGGGACAGTTACAAGGTAAATGTACTTGATTGTTACTATTTCCCTTTTTAATAGAACTTTATTGATAGAAAATAGTCGTGGCAATTTGCACAGCAGCTCCTTTGTCCATATTCTTGAAGTTGGAAGTTTCAATAAGAAAATGTGATTAGTAAGAAAATGTGGTTGACTTGTATATATTTTGTCTTTGGTTCATTAAAATAGTTGAATAGTCTATTGCTATCATTAATGTGAATATCACCTTTTTATATATTTTTTTCATTCTTTAAAGAAATGTAACATGTGCGCATATACTTATATTATAGGTATAATTACCTTTTTCATCTCTATATTTGGGGTCAATAGTCAATTTAATATAGTGGTTTTTAAAAAATTTAATTTAGTCCCAAAGTTTCTTAAAAATGTTCAATTTGGTCCGTTACGTTCAATTTGATGCACAGAGTCATATTAGTCTGCACACGTGGCACATAAGAGGTTGAGGCTAAAGTCTTTCACCCTTTAACCTTGCGCCGGTCACATCCACCGCCATTTAGATGGTTTTTGGAGACACCGTGGTCATCGTGTTCGTGGAGGTGAGGAATTTCACCAAGGAGGAGTATGCCACGAACCATCCTGCTGGCAAGATCGGGAAGAGTCTCATTTTCAAGGTTTTTTTTTCCTATTCATTTGCATCTGCATTTGTTTTCCCCTAATTTGTTATTGTTTAATTTGAATTTGAATTGCAAGTGAAGGATGTGATGAAGAAACAGGAAGACGTTACGATACGCAGAGAATCTCTAAAACATCAAAAGATTATGATTTTGAGATTATAATTTTGAGACAAATCTAGTTGTTAGATATTAGTTACTAGGAATCCTATAAAACAACAAGGATTGCAAAAACCCAGCAAATGTGAAGGCCAAGAGTATGAAGAAAAGTTTAGCTAGTTTGTGAGTTGTTTCATTGTGTGGCTGTGTGGTGGAAGAGTATGAAGAGGGTGTAAGCATAAATGGAGAAGATGTTAGAGAGAGAAAGTTAGGAGAGAGAAAGTTAGGAGAGAGAAAGGTGGGGTTAAGAGCAATAAAGAAATAGGGTAAAACCAATGTGACAGAGGAAGATGATGAAGAGAAATTCCAGATTCACCTACAATTACTGGATTGCCCATGCCATAACTCTAGTTATTAGATTTGACTTTTTCAAGTTAAAATATAAATATGCATTATTATTTCACTCACATAAATATCTTTTTAAAATAAATTTAAACAACAAATATGAAATGTGTTAATTCTTTTAAAAAAATTTCAACTAGGAGTTTGGTTCCAAGTTTAATTTTAGAATAAAATTTCTTTCACAGTGTAATAGCAAAAAATAACCACTCCATAACTATAATAAAATATTATATTATATTAAAATAATAATTTTTTTAATATTATATGTGCCACGTGTGTAGTATTATGATTGCGTGCGTCACGTCATCAACAGTTAACGTCGTTGGTGGAAACTTAACAGAAGGGACCAAATTGAACCTTTTTAAGAAACTTTGGGACCAAATTAATTTTTTTTTAAAATCACTATATTAAATTGAATATTGATCCCAAATATAGGGATGAAAAAGGTAATTATACCTATATTATAATATCATAAGTGGGATAAAAATAAATTCTAGTTAATGAGATTTCATCATTAATTATTAATTCTTAATTATTTTAGTTACTCTTATTGATCTTAATCATTAATTCTAGTTAATTTTAAAAGTTTATTTCCCATCATTAGCGTCTTTAAAACTTTAGTGACTTTTATCGGTCTTGAATTTTATGTAAACTTATACTGCCGTAGGGTGCAAAAGGTAGTTAAAGATTGAAATTTTACACTACAAAGGAGGTATTTGATTTTCTTGACTTACTTTTCCTTGAACTACATGAAAGTATGTCTAATATACAAACAATTTCCAATTAAAGATAATTTAAATCTTATTTTAATAAAAATAAATTTTTTATATTTTGCATTAAAGGTGATGGAGAAAAAGTGGACAAAATTCCCAAGGTTTAGTAGAAAGTATATAGATGGTCTTGAGTCATTTTTAGATTTTGCTTACACTAGAGGAAGACCTCAAGGACGTGAGATTTTATGTCCATGCACTGATTGTAGAAACTGTGTTTGGGCAAGAAGACATGTGGTTTATGATCATTTAATAGCCACGCGCTTTCTAAAATGATATAATATTTGGATTCACCATGGAGAAGAAATACCTTCGACTACCAAAAGTGATGATGACATGATAGAAAATGAAGACTCACAAGATGATATTTATGGCTTATTGTACGACACATATAGAAATGTGATAGAAGCAAAAGGAGGCAAAAAGGGTCCTAAGGATGAAGCTAGAAAGCTCTACCATTTGATTAATGATGCAAATCAAGAACTCTACCTTGGGTGTAAAAACTTCTCCACTTTATCTTTCATCATTTGACTGTATTTATTGAAATGTCTTCATGGTTGGAGCAATTCTTCATTCACTGATCTCCTACAATTACTAAAAGAGGTTATGCCTAGTTTGAATATTCCTGATTCTTTTAACATAACAAAGACTATGATTAGTGATTTAGGCCTTGATTATAAAAAGATTCATGCTTGTCCAAAAGATTGCATGTTATTTTGGCAAGAGAATGAGGGTCTAGATGTTTGCAGTATATGTAAATCTTCGCGATGGAAGAAATTTCCAAATGTCAATTATGAGGTTGAGCAGTCAAAATATGAGCATAAAGTAATGGGAATAAGAAAGGATCTTCATCCAAGGGAGATTGATAAAGGTTGAGTACAATTTTCAGCAGCCAGTTTTTCAATGAATGCTAATGAGAAATCTACCTTTTGTGGTGTTTTTAAGGCTGTCAAATTACTAGATGGAAGTGCATCAAATATTTCAAAGTGTGTGCATGTTAATAACAAGAAAATATTTGGTTATAAGAGTCACGATGAACATTTCATGTTGCATTACTTACTACCAATGGCAATAAGAAGCACTATGCATGATACAGTGGTTGATCCTCTAATTCGATTTGGGTTATTCTTTCACTCTATATGTCAAAAGGTTATACAAGTGCAAGATATGGATTATGATCACAATGATGTATGTGAAATAGATGCAATTGATTATTTCTCAAGTTTTGGTCACCCTATAAGAGGGAAAAGTATTGGTAAACCATTTTCTATAGATTTCACATCGAAAGCTCAAGCTCATCGATGCCTCTTATTTAATTGTGATGCAATTGACATATACATTAGGTATGATAATAATTTCCTATCCTATATATCTTGTCATATAAACTTGTTATGTAGATTTAACCAATAATATATGGATGCCTTTGTAGAGAGTTTGATGAGAGAGTTAATAGGGGCACTAAAAGAGAAAAGTGGGTGAAGGCCAAAACCCAAAGTCAAGAATTTAGTGAATGGTTCAAAACTCGAGACTTGAAAGATGACGTGTCTTATCAAATTAAAGAGTTTTCTAGAGGGCCAAATAATGTCGCAAAAATTTTTTCAGGTTACCTCATTAATGGATATAGATTTCATACTATGAAGCGAGATGCCAAACACAAAACTCAAAATTCTGGTGTAACATTGGTTTCATTGACTTCAAGTTTTGCAAGCTCAAAGGATGACATTCCAAAAATTGAACCCGTAACATATTATGGTGCAATCAAAGATATATTTAAGTTAGATTATTATGGTAATTTCAAGTTTGTGATGTTGAAATGTGATTGGCTTGAGGCCAAAGAAGATAAATATGGACTTACTAGTGTATATTTCAACAAAAAGCTTTACCAAAATGATCCTTTTGTGCTAGCTTCTCAAGTCCATCAATGCTTTTATATTGAAGACCCTTTAGATGCAAATAGGCATTATGTTTTGAAAAAGGTTCCAAGAGATTTATTTAACATGGGTGACCAATCAAATGGTGTTGAACTAAATGTTGCAAACAATGATGGTGAACTAAATTGGGTTAGGGAAGACATGCCTGTCATAATATTTGAAAAACCTTCCAGTGTAAGGCAGATAAATGTTTTTAATGAAGATGATATTGATGAAACTTTATTTGAATTCATGGACTAAATACTTAAAAATAGGTAATAATTTTGTTACCTTTGATTTCTTACTACTACTATTGTCTTATATATTTGCTTCTCCAATACTAAATGTGGACATATCATTACACTTTTGCATAAAGTCATGTGTACTATCTTTTTATCACACATTATTAGTTAGACTTGATTTTTGAAAGATAGAATTCTTGCTATCTAGTGTAATCTAGTCGTTTTGCTATTTGCAACAAACTTATAGTATTATTTCTTGGTAGGCTTGTACCAATTCTTTACTTAATTCTCTGTTGGCTTCAACTATTCAAACAACAAGGGAGGATATCACATGTTCACTATTCAGAGGTGAACTTCTACTTTAGCGTATCTTTGAGTTATGAGTTATTTATGATACACAAGTTACAATGAAGGTTATATTTGTCACTTTCAGTATCTATCATTGACCCACCACTCACAATTTTGTGTTCTTGTTTTAGTCAATGGGAAAGGAAGTAGATTCGAAAAAGGAAGTAGATTCAAGTAAGGAATTACTTAGGAGGTTCCATGTTAAACGTGAAAAAGAAAGCATTGTTGAGGTAACTAGGTAACCTATGATTGTTTCTAATGGACAATTTAATTTATCCAATTATCAAGTGGGATTCCATAATAGTAATACTCTTGCTTCTAGTACGGGACAATTTGAGAGTGATTGAGATGGAATTGTCGCTATCCATAATGGGTATGCTATTGAAGTGAACTCTCTGACTCACAAGGTTGAGGGTTTAGAAGTAATTGTGAAATACGTGCTTAAGTAGCAAAACCCAGATTTGAATGAAGGGGATATAGAACATATGATGTCACGGGTTTTAAGGAAAGAAAATAGTGTAGTTGCTCCAGGTTCATCTACTTCCACTCATGATCCTTATTTGGACCAAGTATAGACATATAATTTGCATTCAATTTGTATTTATCTTATTTTATTTATAAACTTGATAATATTTTTAAAAGTTTGTACATTTTGGTTAATTGTTTCAAGATGGACATCAAGATAATACTGATACTGGACATGAGAAAGATTTATGAATGATTGAAGAAATGTAGAAATTTTGAGAGATTTCTCAACTCTAATTAGTTGTAATGATTACAACTTCTACTATTTTGGTATACAATGGAAAATGTAACTTGCACATTTGAAATATTTTGGTATACAATGGAATTACATTTTAAAGCAATTTGAAAATGTTGCATATTTTGCATAATTTTATAAATTAAGATATATTTCATAACTTTTCACGTTAAAAAAGTGTTGTCCAAAAATACTTACAACATGTACACAAATATTGTCTAAAAAGATAGAAAAGTAAAAAGGCATTGCCTAAACATTATGAAAAAAAAAATCGTTGCCTATTTTATTAACATGCAACACTAAAAATGCGTTGCCTATTCTATCAATATGCAACATTGAAAATGTGTTGCCTAAAAAACAGACAACATGTAAATAAGTGTTGCCTAAAAATACTGACAACATGTAAATAAGTCTTGCCTTTACAATTGACAACATTAAAAAAAACGTTGCCCAAACAATAGGCAACACTGAAAATGTGTTGCCTAAACATTATGAGAAAAAGCGTTGCCTAAACTTTTTTCTGAAAAACGTTGCCTATTCTACCAGTATAAGGCAATGGCTGCAAAAAAGCGTTGCCTAAACCTAAGCCCACGACTGCATATTCCACGCTTGAAAAAGCATTGCCTAAAGTTAAGACATCGCTTTTCCTACTTTAGGCAACGCTTTTTAGGCATTGTGTAAGGTAAAAAATAGTGTACTGCAACCTCGAATTTATAACTCCTGCAAATAACATAGTCACTTTGTTCACATATAAATATTGCGAGGTGTGGTATGTGAAGTAAACTTATGTTCATGAAGAGCTTTGGGAGTTCATATGGGTAAGTTCTAGATACAAGCCATTTTTGGAAACAATGTTTGGGATGAAATGACTTTTTGAAGATAATCCTCTTAGAAGGTGAGAACCTTTTGGAGCTGTTTGAATTGCATCTTAAAACTTCTTTGTCCAAGATGTCAAGTATTTAGATTTATTAGGTAATGAAAAAGACAAGGAAGAAGAACACCTTGGAGGTGCAGTTTGCATTCCGGCACAGGTCAACATGATTGTTTTTGCAGTGTAAGGTGAGATATTGTGACCCGATTTATCTTTTCTTTCTTTATCTTTTTCATTTTCTTTTTTGTTTTTCATTTTTATTTGGTCCTCATGAACTTCTTCGGGAGAGAAGGGTTTTAAGATAACCTTATGCCCTTGGAAGTTGAAAGACATTTTATTGGTATAGCCATCATGTAAAACTTGTCTATCATATTGCCAAGACCTTCCCAATAAAATATGTGTTGTTTCCATTGGCATAACATCACATAAAACCTCATCTTTATACTTTCCTATAGCAAAAGTTATGAGGACTTGTTTATTAACCATGAGTTCACCCTCTTCAGTAAGCCATTGTAGTTTATAGGGCTTTGTATGAGAGATAGTGGGTAATCCAAGCTTCTCCACTACTCTTGTACTTGCCACATTAGCACAACTACTGTAAGGACCTAGAAACTTTAATTGGAATAAAAGTGTTATATTTAAATAATTTCAGAAGATGATATTATTTAAAATACAAAGAGCTGGTAATAGAAGTTTCGTAGTAGTCGGACCTCGGACGTCGCCCAAGGTCTGGGGTCAGCTGGTAGAGGTCGGTCGGCTGACCATTGTATTAACCAAGTAGTCAGGTGCGATGACTTTATCGTGAGGTAATCACGTGGGTGTGCTCGAGGAAGACATGTGGATCAAGAAGAGTAAAGGAAGAAAAGTGTAGCTTAGAAGTCGATGAGATCGCCGTTGTTGAAGACGGAGGCAATCTCCGACTTCTCTGGCACATAATCGCCTGTCGCCTAGAGTACACATGATCGCCAATCGCCTATGGTGTACATGATCGCCGAAAGTGCACTTAGTATGTGGTCAAGATGCTGGATCAACCATAGTGGGTTCCAAAAACCACGCGTATCAAGGTGTGGGTTAAGCCTTAGATACGCTGTGCATGCGAAGCTCTATGCTTGAGCATAAGAAATCGTCCTTAGTGTTGCATGCATAGGCGCATGAGGAGTAGTGCTAATCTATTCTTGGAAATGTGAAGCTACCTGTAAGGACCTGTAAAAGTGAATTGGAATAAAAAGAGTTATATTTTAAATGAATTCTAAGTATGTGTTTATTTAAAATAAAAAGGAGGGAAAGTTAAGTTTAGAAGGCTATGAGATCGCCGGTCGCCTAGTTAGTACATGATCGCCAGGGCGCGCGAGGCATGTGGACGTCGCCAGTCGAGCGAGGCATGTGGACGTCGCCAGTCGCGCGAGGCATGTGGACATCGCCAGGGCGCGCGAAGCATGTGGACATCGCCAGGGCGCGCGAGGCATGTGGACATCGCCAGTCGCGCGAGGCATGAGGCATCGCCGGGTCGCGAGAGGCATGCGGGCGTTGCCAGGGAGAGACATCGGTCGTCTTCCAGGGAGAGACATCGGTCGTTTGCCAGTATGAGACCTCAGTGGATAGTCATCGCGCGAGCGGTCATCGGTGGAATGTTATCGCGCGATGGCGAGCTTCACACAGATAAAGTGGGACCCAGACTCCCAGCATGAAACGTCCTGCACGCGCGCCACGTAGACAAAAAGGGTGGTTCAGAATAGTGACATCAGAATGTTGGCATGCGCAGGAGACACTCGCGGTCGTACTGTTCAGAGCAGTGGTTGGCATGCACAAGCGACAACAGTGGTCGTACTGTTCAGAGCAGTGGTTGGCATGCACAAGCGACAACAGTGGTCGTACTGTTCAGGGCAGTGGTTCTCAGGCTTTCCTGCAGAAGGGGTGGCAGCAGCAGCATACGTGGACAGGTAAGCTGGGATTCAAAAGCCACTGCGGGAAGGCAAAGAGCGTTACAGACTCAAGAGTGTTAGAGTGAGTGCAAACTTCATCCCTCCCTTTTCCTCTCCTTTACGTTGCGACTCAGGCAACCTCAAGCATCAGTGCGACGAGTGACGTTTGCCCTTAGAACACCTGGGAGTTTCTCTACAAGTTCTACAAGCCAAGCGCTGAAAACAGAGCTAAGGCATCCTTTAAGCTCGGTGGATTTTGGAACTCTTGGTGTTTTGCGCAAGTCCAGGTAAGGGAAGCTAGCCTTCATTTTCAATACAAGCCATAGATTAGCTGTTTCTGAAGTAAGGGCGACATGGTCGCCGGTTTCATTTTCATCTTCGTGAATGCTCTGTTCTATGTGTTTGGGCGACGTGGTCGCCGGTTTTATATACAGACTTCGAAATACCTTGTTTTTGAACCAGATCGCCGGTTTTGGCGTTGTTTGCGAACTCCCTATTTTTGGTGTTGCTTTGAAACTGTTTGAGATTTAAATGTGATATTTGAAAATCTGAACCTTTGAAATGATTGTTGCTGTGATTGAATCATTTATTTGAGTGGTATGATGTCTTGAATGCTGTGAATGTGGGATCGAGGCATAGTATTTTCAGGAAAGGAAATACCGTGTAAGATCGTATGTAATGTGTATTGACTAGGGGCTTGTCTAGAAGGAGATATCCTGACTCTGCTGATATAATGGAATCACGTAGATGAAGTTATTCAGTTGTGGAGAGTCGAAGGAGGTTCATATGAATGGGCGAGTAGTGTGAAAAAGAACGATCTCGGCCTGTTATATGAATTAACCCTGTCATACCGGGAGAGTTAATGACATTGAGATCATATGCGCATGGCTGTGTGGATTTCACAGCGACCCTGTGTGGATTTCACAGTGGTATGGTATGACAGGTGCAGATCTCTGGGCCTGAGTCAACGCACGAGTCAATCCGGAAGTAGTGTCAAGTGTCTTGTGTGATGAGTCAGTGAAGTCTGACGTGAGAAATGAGCAACTTTGAATTGATAGACACTTGATATATGTTGTGATTTTAATGACCTTCGAGGAATCGTGCATTATGTGTTTAGCTGATGGTTTACGTGGGTATCTTGAATTCGTTTTACCTTGATTTTAAAGTTCATATCTAACTCTTTTTAAATGTCTAGCTTACCTTGTGTTTCTTTTGTGTTGTGTTTGGCCTTTTCTTAAACCTGTAATGATCGTGTATAATTTACACGGGAGCAGATGATCTTCCAGGAAGTAGAGCTCCTTAGTAAGTGGTCGCCGGGGAAGAGATCGCCTGTTTTTATCTCTTGGTGGTGATCGCCGGATTTATGTCCTGATAGCAGATCGCCTGTTTAGGGGTCTTCTGTTAGGAGATCGCCGGTTTATGTATGGAGACCGCCGTTTTCGTAGTATTTGATTGATTTCGTTAAGTTTTGGAAAACATTTGACTGGTTATGTATTAAACTCCCTGTGAGGAGCAACTTCATTACCTATATATATATATATATAATTTTGTTCTCTTCAACATTATTTGTTTACCTTTATTTTCATTATATACATATGTATAGTTTTTGGCGGGATGTTACATTAATGGTATCAGAGCAGTTCGTCCTTAGGATGACCTGAGGGCTGTGGATCCATTGTGTTTCTTCTGCTCATGAAATTTATTTGAGTTTCAAATAACAACTATAGTGAAAAGTTTTCAAACGTTTTTGTATTGAAAGTTTGTGTGTGCTTTGGTGAATATATGCTCTAACTGAAAATTCTTAGTATTAAGAATGAGAAGATCTTGATAAAGTAGTGAGGGTGCACACTCATAACTGGATCGAGATGATTCTCAATCTTAATTCCAAAGGTTTGATGTTTAGCATACCTTGAATTCTGGTGTGATTTACTTCATTTTATTGAATGTTTTCGTATTGATTGAAAGTGGTTGTTTGGATTGATGGTTGTATACCAGTAGCTGTTCTGGTGTTTTGTTTAAGTTTATCAGCACTATGACTCTGTTGATGAGCTCAAATTCTTAATGACTTTGAGATGCTGACCTTTGTAAGGTCAAGATGTTACCTCCAGAATGAATTGATTTCTTATCGATCTCATTCTTGTAGTTGTAGGGAATATAGAAACCTGTAGTTTCAACTCTGAAACGAAGAGAGATGGCACATAGACCTTCTACCCCTCCCCAATCTTCTTCGGAGATGAGCCAGATTGCTAAAGCTATCGAGATGATGGCAACTGCCATCCAACAGCAGAATGCAGCGATGGCTCAGAACCATCAAGCTACAATGCACCACTGGGAAACTGCTCGGTCGGCTGAGACAAACTCCCACGGCGGTCAGCCTCAAGAACATATGGGACTGACTGAGTTCATGAGGCACAACCCACCCAAGTTTAGTGGGAATGCTACCCCTGATCAGGCAGATCAGTGGGTCAGAGAGCTGGAAAAAATCTTTAGGGCGACCTCCTGCCCTGAAGAGAAGAAATTGGTGTTCGCAACCTTTTTGCTATCTGGGGAAGCTGAGTTCTGGTGGATGGGAGCTCAGCAGATGATGGAGGCCCGAGAGGATGTGTTGGACTGGGAGAGCTTCAGGGTGAAGTTCCTGGAGAAATACTTCCCAGACAGCACAAGGTTTGCGAGGGAAGCTGAGTTCCTAAAATTGGAGCAGGGGGATATGTCTGTGAACGCCTATGCTGCTCGGTTTGAGTATCTCGCTCAATTCTACACCCAGGCGACCTCTGAGGCTTGGAGGTGTAGGAAGTTTGAAGAGGGACTGAAGCATGGGCTGAAGAGGACCATAGCCCCGATGTGCATCAGGGAATTTCACGCCTTGGTAGAGAAGGCGAAGATGGTTGAGACCCTGGAAAAGGGTGATTCTCGGGTGATCAGGTCACACCCAGGGAGTTCTTCCAGTGGGAAGGCTAAGGTGCAGCACCCACAAGGCAAGCCTTATACGAGACCTCCACCACGTCGGGCGGAAGCAGCGCCATCCCAGTTTCAGCAGCAACAACCTTGGAAACTCAAGTGTTTCCATTGTGGTGGACCTCACGCGTCCAATGCGTGCCCCAAGAAGGCTTCTGAGAGAAGGTGTTTTGTCTGCCAAAGAACGGGGCACGTTGCTAGAGAGTGCCCTAACCGGAATGGGGCGACCCAACCCAGTGGCTCTCAGCAGATGAGAAACGAAGGCAGCAGACCTCAGGCAACAGGGAGAGTGTTTGCCATGTCTGGAGCAGAAGCATCTCAGTCAGGTAACCTCATGCAAGGTGTTTGTTTTATAGCTGGTAGAGGTGTAAAAGCTTTGTTTGATTCTGGAGCGACACACTCCTTTGTGTCAAGCCTGTGTGTAGCCGAGTTGGGCCTTCTAGTGAAGGAGTTACCTTTCGAACTGTTGGTCTCTACACCTGCGTCAGGACAGGTGTTGACCTCTACAGTTTGCCCCGAATGTCCAGTGATAGTAGGGGGACGCAGATTCAAAGTGAACTTGATCTGCCTACCTCTTCAGGACCTGGATGTTATCCTGGGAATGGATTGGCTAGCTGCCAATCACGTTCTCATTGATTGTGGTAATCAGAAGATAGCGTTTCCAGACCTCCAAGGATCAGATGTGATATCAGCTCAGCACGGGTTGTCGGAGTTGGAAGAAGGGGCGAGGTGCTTCGTGATGCTAGCTCGGTTGGAAGTGAAGAATGAAGGGGACGTAAGCAGAATCCATGTGGTGAAAGAATTCATGGACGTATTTCCAGAAGAAGTACCTGGGTTACCCCCTAAGAGAGAAGTGGAATTCTCCATTGATTTAGTGCCCGGAGCTGGACCAGTGTCAATGGCACCTTACAGGATGGCACCAGCCGAGTTGGTGGAATTAAAGAAGCAAGTGGAAGAATTGTTGGAGAAACAATTCATCAGACCCAGTGTATCTCCATGGGGGGCTCCAGTGCTCCTAGTTAAGAAGAAGGATGGAGGGTCTCGGCTATGTATAGATTACAGGCAGTTGAACAAGTTGACCATCAAGAACAAGTACCCCCTACCTAGGATTGATGATTTAATGGATCAAATACATGGAGCCTCGGTGTTCTCGAAGATTGATCTGAGATCGGGGTACCACCAAATTTTGGTTAAAGCTGAAGATGTGCAAAAGACAACTTTTAGGTCTCGGTATGGGCACTATGAGTATGTGGTGATGCCGTTTGGAGTAACCAATGCTCCAGCTCTGTTCATGGACTACATGAATAGGATTTTTCGCCCTTTCTTGGATAAGTTTGTGGTGGTCTTCATAGACGACATACTCATTTATTCAAGGACCGAGGAAGAACATGAAGAACACCTGAGGACAGTATTGGAAATACTGAGGGAGAAGCAACTCTATGCCAAATTCTTTAAGTGTGAGTTCTGGCTGAGGGAAGTCAACTTCTTAGGACATGTGATATCTGCCCAGGGGATCTCGGTGGATCCAGCCAAAGTGGAGGCAGTGCTTCAATGGGAACGTCCTAAGACAGTTACTGAAATAATGAGTTTTGTGGGCCTAGCTGGCTACTATCGGCGGTTTATTGAGGACTTTTCCAAGGTAGTGGCTCCTTTAACACAACTGACCCGCAAGGATCAACCTTTTGCCTGGACCGACCGATGTGAGCAGAGCTTCAAGGAACTAAAGGAAAGGTTGACTAGTGCTCCAGTGCTGGTGATCCCAGAGGTGGGAAGACCTTTTGAGGTCTACTGTGATGCTTCACATCAAGGTTTGGGATGTGTTTTGATGCAAGAGAAAAGAGTGGTTGCATATGCTTCAAGGCAACTCAAGGTTCATGAGAGGAACTACCCTACGCATGATTTGGAGTTGGCGGCTGTGGTGTTTGCCTTGAAGATCTGGAGGCACTATTTATATGGAGCTCGGTTCCAGGTGTTCAGTGACCATAAGAGCTTGAAATACCTGTTCGATCAGAAGGAACTAAACATGAGACAAAGAAGGTGGATGGAGTTTCTAAAGGACTACGATTTTCAACTCATGTATCATCCAGGGAAGGCCAATGTAGTGGCAGATGCCTTGAGTAGAAAATCAGTACAAGTAGCCACCATGATGATGGAAGAGCAGAAACTGATCGAGCAATTCAGAGATTTAAACCTTGGGGTAGAATTCCACGTAAATCACATTAGTTGTAGTAAGCTGGCTATAACTAATGACTTCCTTGGAATGATAAAGGACGAGCAGTTGGAGGACCCTAGTCTGAAGCGTACTGTGGAGTCACTAGGGACCGACCAGGCTAAAGGCTTTGTGATGGGCAATGATGGGATCTTGAGATTTGAGGGCAGGATTTGCATACCTGCAAATGGAGAGTTGAGGAAGATGGTCCTAGAGGAAGGTCACAAGAGTCGCCTTAGCCTACATCCAGGCATGACCAAGATGTACCATGACTTGAAGGAGTCATTTTGGTGGTCAGGCATGAAGAGAGACATCGCCCAGTATGTTACTACCTGTTTGACGTGTCAGAAGGCAAAGGTAGAACATCAAAGGCCTGGCGGGTTGTTACAGCCTTTGGATATCCCTGAGTGGAAATGGGACAGCATTGCCATGGATTTTGTCACCCATTTACCCAGATCGGTAAAGGGCCATGATGCAATCTGGGTCATCACTGATCGGCTGACGAAGAGTGCTCACTTTCTCCCAGTGAACATGAGGATGCCTATGACCAAGTTGGCACAGTTGTACATCAAAGAAATAGTGAGGTTGCATGGAGTGCCCTCCAGCATTGTTTCGGATAGGGATCCCAGGTTCACTTCACGGTTTTGGCAAACCTTACAAGATTGCTTGGGAACTAAGTTGAGGATGAGCTCTGCATATCATCCCCAAACAGATGGTCGGTCAGAGAGAACGATCCAGTCCTTGGAAGATTTGCTGAGGGCGTGTGTCTTGGATCAATTGGGGAATTGGGACGAGGTGTTGCCACTGGTGGAGTTTACCTATAATAACAGTTACCACGCCAGCATAGGGATAGCACCATATGAAGCCCTGTATGGGAGGAAATGCAGAACTCCCTTATGTTGGTACCAGGAGGGCGAAGCAGTCTTGGTTGGGCCAGAGTTGATTCAACAGACGACTGAGAAGGTGCAGCAGATACAAAGCAGAATGAAGGCTTCTCAAAGTAGGCAGAAGTCATATGCAGACCAGAGGAGAAAGCCTTTGGAGTTTGCTGCTGGAGACCATGTGTTCATGAGAGTGACACCAACTAAGGGTGTAGGACGGGCGATCAGACCAAAGAAGTTGTCCCCTAAGTTCGTGGGACCATATCAGATCTTAAGGAGGATTGGCCCAGTAGCTTATGAGATCGCCCTGCCTCCCCATTTAGCAAATCTGCACAACGTCTTTCACGTATCACAGCTGAGGAAGTACATGGCAGACCCTAGTCATGTGCTGGAAGTGGACGACGTGCAGATCAGGGAGGACTTGTCCTTTGAGGCGAAACCAGTCAGGATTGACGATCGTCAAAGTAAACAGCTCAGAGGCAAGACCATCGACATGGTGAAAGTGGTGTGGGATGAGCGATCGGGTGATTCAACTTGGGAGTTAGAAGAACCCATGAGAGAAGCCTATCCATACCTCTTTTCCTTGTAATTCAATTTTCGAGGACGAAAATTTTTCTTGTTGGGGAGAATGTAAGGACCTGTAAAAGTGAATTGGAATAAAAAGAGTTATATTTTAAATGAATTCTAAGTATGTGTTTATTTAAAATAAAAAGGAGGGAAAGTTAAGTTTAGAAGGCTATGAGATCGCCGGTCGCCTAGTTAGTACATGATCGCCAGGGCGCGCGAGGCATGTGGACGTCGCCAGGGCGCGCGAGGCATGTGGACGTCGCCAGGGCGCGCGAGGCATGTGGACGTCGCCAGGGCGCGCGAGGCATGTGGACGTCGCCAGGGCGCGCGAGGCATGTGGACGCCGCCAGTCGCGCGAGGAATGTGGACGTCGCCAGTCGCGCGAGGCATGTGGACGTCGCCAGGGCGCGCGAAGCATGTGGACGTCGCCAGGGCGCGCGAGGCATGTGGACGTCGCCAGTCGCGCGAGGCATGAGGCATCGCCGGGTCGCGAGAGGCATGCGGGCGTTGCCAGGGAGAGACATCGGTCGTCTTCCAGGGAGAGACATCGGTCGTTTGCCAGTATGAGACCTCAGTGGATAGTCATCGCGCGAGCGGTCATTGGTGGAATGTTATCGCGCGATGGCGAGCTTCACACAGATAAAGTGGGACCCAGACTCCCAGCATGAAACGTCCTACACGCGCGCCACGTAGACAAAAAGGGTGGTTCAGAATAGTGACATCAGAATGTTGGCATGCGCAGGAGACACTCGCGGTCGTACTGTTCAGAGCAGTGGTTGGCATGCACAAGCGACAACAGTGGTCGTACTGTTCAGAGCAGTGGTTGGCATGCACAAGCGACAACAGTGGTCGTACTGTTCAGGGCAGTGGTTCTCAGGCTTTCCTGCAGAAGGGGTGGCAGCAGCAGCATACGTGGACAGGTAAGCTGGGATTCAAAAGCCACTGCGGGAAGGCAAAGAGCGTTACAGACTCAAGAGTGTTAGAGTGAGTGCAAACTTCATCCCTCCCTTTTCCTCTCCTTTACGTTGCGACTCAGGCAACCTCAAGCATCAGTGCGACGAGTGACGTTTGCCCTTAGAACACCTGGGAGTTTCTCTACAAGTTCTACAAGCCAAGCGCTGAAAACAGAGCTAAGGCATCCTTTAAGCTCGGTGGATTTTGGAACTCTTGGTGTTTTGCGCAAGTCCAGGTAAGGGAAGCTAGCCTTCATTTTCAATACAAGCCATAGATTAGCTGTTTCTGAAGTAAGGGCGACATGGTCGCCGGTTTCGTTTTCATCTTCGTGAATGCTCTGTTCTATGTGTTTGGGCGACGTGGTCGCCGGTTTTATATACAGACTTCGAAATACCTTGTTTTTGAACCAGATCGCCGGTTTTGGCGTTGTTTGCGAACTCCTGTTTTTGGTGTTGCTTTGAAACTGTTTGAGATTTAAATGTGATATTTGAAAATCTGAACCTTTGAAATGATTGTTGCTGTGATTGAATCATTTATTTGAGTGGTATGATGTCTTGAATGCTGTGAATGTGGGATCGAGGCATAGTATTTTCAGGAAAGGAAATACCGTGTAAGATCGTATGTAATGTGTATTGACTAGGGGCTTGTCCAGAAGGAGATATCCTGACTCTGCTGGTATAATGGAATCACGTAGATGAAGTTATTCAGTTGTGGAGAGTCGAAGGAGGTTCATATGAATGGGCGAGTAGTGTGAAAAAGAACGAGCTCGGCCTGTTATATGAATTAACCCTGTCATACCGGGAGAGTTAATGACATTGAGATCATATGCGCATGGCTGTGTGGATTTCACAGCGACCCTGTGTGGATTTCACAGTGGTATGGTATGACAGGTGCAGATCTCTGGGCCTGAGTCAACGCACGAGTCAATCCGGAAGTAGTGTCAAGTGTCTTGTGTGATGAGTCAGTGAAGTCTGACGTGAGAAATGAGCAACTTTGAATTGATAGACACTTGATATATGTTGTGATTTTAATGACCGTCGAGGAATCGTGCATTATGTGTTTAGCTGATGGTTTACATGGGTATCTTGAATTCGTTTTACCTTGATTTTAAAGTTCATATCTAACTCTTTTTAAATGTCTAGCTTACCTTGTGTTTCTTTTGTGTTGTGTTTGGCCTTTTCTTAAACCTGTAATGATCGTGTATAATTTACACGGGAGCAGATGATCTTCCAGGAAGTAGAGCTCCTTAGTGAGTGGTCGCCGGGGAAGAGATCGCCTGTTTCTATCTCTTGGTGGTGATCGCCGGATTTATGTCCTGATAGCAGATCGCCTGTTTAGGGGTCTTCTGTTAGGAGATCGCCGGTTTATGTATGGAGACTGCCGTTTTCGTTGTATTTGATTGATTTCGTTAAGTTTTGGAAAACATTTGACTGGTTATGTATTAAACTCCCTGTGAGGAGCAACTTCATTACCTATATATATATAATTTTGTTCTCTTCAACATTATTTGTTTACCTTTATTTTCATTATATACATATGTATAGTTTTTGGCGGGATGTTACACTACCGACGTCACCAAGCCATGTGGAGGTGATACCTTGGACGTAACATAGTGGGATGAAGAACCTTCAGCAAGGCGTGGCGATGTGTCATCAGTCATCGCCAGGGCGAGAGACATGCGGGCATCGCCAGGGCGAGAGACATGCGGGCATCGCCAGGGCGAGAGACATGCAGGCATCGCCAGGGCGAGAGACATGCGGGCATCGCCAGGGCGAGCGACACGCGGGGATCGCTAGGGCGAGAGACAGACGGTCATCGCCAGGATGAGGGACGCATCGGTCGTCTTCCAGGGAGAGACATCGGTCGACTTCCAGGGAGAGACATCGGTCGTCTTCCAGGGAGAGACATCGGTCGACTTCCAGGGAGAGACATCGGTCGTCTTCCAGGGAGAGACATCGGTTGTCTTCCAGGGAGAGACAACGGTCGTCTGCCAGGATGAGACATCGGTGGATAGTCATCGCGCGAGCAGTCATCGGTGGAAGGTTATCGCGCGATGTCGTGTTTCACACAGATAAGGTGGGACCCAGGCTCCCAGCATGAGACGTCTTGCATGTGCGACACGTAGACAAAAAAGGGTGTTTCAAAATAGTTAGCATCAGAGAGTTGGTATGCGCAGAAACTGTAAGGACCTGTAAAATTGAATTGGAATAAAAAGGGATATATTTTAAATGAATTCTAAGTATACTTTTATTTAAAATAAAAAGGAAGGAAAGTGTAGTTTAGAAGACTATGAGATCGCCGGTCGCCTACTACACATGATCGCCAGGGCGCGAGGGACATGCGGACATCGCCAGGGCGCGAGGCATGTGGACGTCGCCGGGGCGCGAGGGACATGTGGACATCGCCAGGGCGCGAGAGGCATGCGGACATCGCCAGGGCGCGAGGCATGTGGACATCGCCAGGGCGCGAGGCATGTGGACATCGCCAGGGCGCGAGGCATGTGGACGTGGCCAGGGCGCGAGAGGCATGCGGGCATCGCCGGGACGCGAGAGTCATGCGGGCGTCGCCAGGGATAGACATCGGTCGTCTCCCAGAGAGAGACATCGGTCGTCTCCCAGAGAGAGACATCGGTCGTTCGCCAGGATGAGTCAGCGGTGGAAAGTTGTCGCGCGATGTCGAGCTTCACACCGATAAAGTGGGACCCAGACTCCCAGCATGAAACGTCCTGCACGCGCGCCACGTAGACAAAAAGGGTGGTTCAGAATAGTGACATCAGAATGTTGGCATGCACAAGAGACAACAGTGGTCGTACTGTTCAGGGCAGTGGTTGGCATGCACAAGAGACAACAGTGGTCGTACTGTTCAGGGCAGTGGTTGGCAGGCACAAGAGACAACCGTGGCCGTACTGTTCAGTGAGAACGTACACTCAGGCTTTCCTGCAGAAGGGGTGGCAGCAGCAACATGCGTGGGCAGGTAGGCTTGGATTCAAAAGCCCACTGCGGGAAGGCAAAGAAGGTTACAGTGGCTCAAGAGTGAAAGAGTGTCTGCATATTCATCCCTCTCTTTTCTTCGCGCTGCGACTCAGGCAACCTCCAGCACCAGTGCGACGTGCGACGACTGCCCTTATAGCACCTGGGAGGTTCTCTGCAAGTTCTACAAACCAGACGCTGAAAACAGAGCTAAGGCATCCTTTAAGCTCGGTGGGTTTTGGAACTTTTGGTGTTTTGCGCAAGTCCAGGTAAGGGAAGCTAGCCTTATTTCCAACGAAAATCCTTATATTCATGATTGAGATGATGGGGGCGACGTGGTTGCCGGTTTTTCAACTGTTATTGTATAATCCTCTGTTTTTGAACGAGATCGCCGGTTTTGGCGTTGTTTTTCGAACTCCCTTGTTTTTGGTGTTGTTTGAAGCTGTTTGAGATTTAAATGTGAAATACATGTGATATTCGAAAATCTGAACCTTTGAAATGACTGTTGCTGTGATTTGGATCATTCATTTGAGTGGTATGACGTGTGGAATGTCGTGAATGTGGGATCAAGACATAGTATTTTCAGGAAAGGAAATACCGTGTTGAGATTTGGTTATGGAGTGTATTGATCTGTAAGTATCCTGTGAATGAGGCGATCCTGACTCTGCTGAGATAATGGAATCACATTGAGGAAGTTACTCAGTTGGTGAGAGTCGAAGGAGGTTCATATGAATGGGTGAGTCGTGTGAAAAAGAACGAGCTCGGCCTGTCTTATGGATTAACCCTGTCATACTGTGAGAGTGATGAATTGAGATCGAGATTGTGTTGATGCGCATGGCTGTGGAAACATTACAGCAAATGAAGTATAACAGGTGCATGTCTCTGGATGCTAAGTTCAACGCACGAGTCTTCCGGAAGTAGGGTCAAGTGTCTTGTGTGATGAGTCAGTGGAAGTCTGACGTGAGAATGAGAAACATTGAATTGATAGACACTTGATAAATTTGGTGATTTTAACGACCTTTGAGGAATTGTGCAATATGTGTTTAGTTGATGGTTTACGTGGGTATCTTGAATTTGTTTTATCTTGATTTTAAAGTTCATATCTAAACTCTCTTTCAAATATCTAGCTTACCCTATGATTTTGGTGTTGTGTTTGGCTCTTTCTTAAACCTGTGATGATCGTGTATAATTTACACGGGAGCAGATGATGTTGCAGGAAGTAGAGCTCCTCAGTGAGTGGTCGCCGGAAGGAGATCGCCTGTTTTCTATTCATGTTAGGTGATCACCCTACTTCTGTTTTCTGATAGGAGATCACCCTCTTCTAATAGGAGATCGCCTGCCTTGCTATTTTACTGTATTTTGTTTACGTTTTCTGGAAAAGTGACCGAATTTGTATTAAACTCCCTCTGAGGAGAAACTTCTTTACATATATATAATTTTGTTCACTTCAATCTATTTGTTACCTTTATTTTCATTATATAAATATGAATAGTATTTTGGCGGGATGTTACAGAAACCCACGTGGTCATACTGTTCAAGGAAGTGTGCACGCAAGCTTTCCTGTAGAGTGGGTGGTGGCAGCGGCATTTCTGGGCAAGTTGGTTTAGATTCAAAACTCACTCCTGAGAGGCAGTGGACGTTGCTGTGGTTCAAGAGTGATTGAGAGAGTTAGCGTTGGTTCCCTGTTCCTTTCCTCTCCTTCTCCCTGCGTTCATACGTCCTAGCGAACCAGTTGAAGATCAGCGACTACCCTGGATTCCTGACGTTGTGCTCTGCAAGTTTTTTGCTCAAAGCGCTAAAACAGAGTTAAGGCATCCTTGAATCTCATTGGGTTGGAGCTCTTAGT
This sequence comes from Phaseolus lunatus, assembly GCA_013389735.1. Taxonomy (NCBI): domain Eukaryota; kingdom Viridiplantae; phylum Streptophyta; class Magnoliopsida; order Fabales; family Fabaceae; genus Phaseolus; species Phaseolus lunatus. The sequence continues at coordinate 29,945,384 of CM023860.1, forward strand.
GAAGTTTACGCTAGTCCAGGTAAGGGAAGCTAGCATTTTCGTTTATAAAAACTTTAGGCGAGTAGGTTCTGAAGTGAGGGCGACGTGGTCGCCAGTTTCATATTCTTTTTCACGATGCTCTGTTTTTATGTGTGGGGCGACGTGATCGCCGGTTTTAATGTTGTTTTCGAAATCCCCTATTTTAGTGTCGCTTTGAACTTGTTTGAGATTGATATGTGAAATGCATGTGATATTGGAAAATCTGAACCTTGATACGATTGTTGCTGTGGTTGGAATCGTTCATTTAAGTGTTGTATGGTGCATTGGGTGAATTGATGATATTTAGCTGTCCTATGTGGACTTCTTTAGCTGTCCTGTGTGGACTTCTTTAGCTGTCCTGTGTGGATTTCTTTAGCTGTCCTGTGTGGACTTCTTTAGCTGTCCTGTGTGGATTTCTTTAGCTGTCCTGTGTGGACTTCACGAGCTGTCCTGTGTGGACTTCATTAGCTGTCCTGTGTGGACTTCACGAGCTGTCCTGTGTGGACTTCATTAGCTGTCCTGTGTGGACTTCACGAGCTGTCCTGTGTGGACTTCATTAGCTGTCCTGTGTGGACTTCACGAGCTGTCCTGTGTAGCTTCAGTAGCTGTCCTGTGTGGACTTCACGAGCTATCTTGTGTGGACTTCACTAGCTGTCCTGTGTGGACTTCACGAGCTGTCCTGTGTGGACTTCACTAGCTGTCCTGTGTGGACTTTACAGTGGTGTGGTATGTGTCTATGTGTGGTGAGTCAGTGGAAGTCTGACGTGAGAAAGAGAATTATTGAAATTTGATAGACACTTGATGGTTTATGTGAAACAAATAACACTTGATGAAATTGTGAAGTGTGTGAAATGAATGGGAAAATTGATGGATTTTACGTGAGTGTTTTAAATCTGTTTTATATTGATTTTAAAGTTTCGTACTTCAAGTTTTAGAATAGCTAGCTTACCCTGTGTTTTGTTCTGTGGCTGTTTTTCTTAAAACTGTGATGATCGTGTATTTTACACGGGAGCAGATGATGTTGCAGGTAGTCGAGCTCCTCAGTGAGCAGTTGGAGGAAGAGATCGCCTGTTTTCTTTTTATGCTGTATTTTGGTTCTATTTCGAAACAGTTGATGGAATGTATTAAAACCCCCATAAGAGGGACGTTTCTTTTTGAGATACAATGTATGGGATGATGTATTTTCAATATATATACATATGTTGATTTTTTTTATAAATTAATGTCTACGCTTATTTTATTATATAAATATGAAAAGACTTTGGGGGCATTACAACTACCCCCATCTATGATCATGGAACATAACTTATGGTTGATAAGGTAGTGGGTGTGGAAAATATTTTCTCTTTGGGTTTCATCCAAAGGTTTTGGAATTGTTCCCAATATTTGCCTTACCACCAATAAGTCACCTTCACAAGGTATCTCACATTCATTTTCACTAGGGGTTTTTGAAGGGGAAGGGGAATTAGACCTAGAAGATTGATCACTATGGTCACTTACTACTTGTGCCCCTTTAACCATCATGGTTCTTTTGTTTGGACAATTAGCAGCTATGTGCCCAAAACCTAAACATTTAAAACATTTGGTACTTGAGGTTTTGGTTGGCGATTTAGTCCTAGAAGGAGAAAGATTTTGAGAAGTTTGTGGGGTGGATTCTTTGGAAGGATTATCTTGTTTTGAAAATTTAGTTTTACCCTTCAAAGATGAGTCATAGAAGCCATCATTATGAGTATGTTTGAAAGATGCTTTCTTAAAAAGTTATGATTCAACATTGATGGCTAGGTGAACCAATTTTTCCAAAGATGTATATTCATATAGTTCTACAACATTTTTAATTTCTCTTCTTAATCCATTCAAAAATCTAGCAATATTTGACTCTTCAGTTTCATGCATATTAATCTTGGTCAAAGTTACTTCTAAATCTTTGAAGTATTCATCTACACTCCTAGGTACTTGTTGAAGTCGTTGGAGCTTCAATAAGAATTCCTTCCTATAGGAGGAACAAATCGCGCACGCATGAATTCCTTTAAATCATACCAAGAGACCACGACTAGCCTCTTATTTAAACCAATGTCCATTACAACTTGATGCCACCATTGCATGACATAATGTACAAATTCTAGGGAAACTAACTTAACTTTTTGGTCCTCTTCGACCTCATACACATTAAATATTTGTTCTACTTTACCTTCCCATCCTAAATATACATTTGGGTCACTATCCCCACTAAAACTAGGTAACTTTACAAAAGGAAAACAAGGCTTTGATGGTGGGTGTTGATGGCGCCTTTCTTCAAAGTTATGCACTCCCCAATCTTGGTCTTATTCTTGACTTCCATAGTGTGTGTAACTTCTAGAGGCTATTCTCAGTTCTCATGTCCTTTCTCTATTTTTTCTCTCTTGAGTGGCTTTTAATCTTTGCAACCTTTCCACTAATTGCCTCATCTCTTCTTCTTTTTGGGCCAAAGTCCTCTTGGTGTCCACAAGCTCTCCCAAAAGATATGCCTTTTGAGGAGATTCTGGCTTTGAAGATCTTCCTGAAGACAAATGAGCCATAATTTTCACAAAAATGAAACAAACAATTAGTGAAAAATAACAATCTTATCCACTCCTCACTTATATCACTTGGTTATTTAGTAAAGGAGGGAAGATTTGTAATGTATTCAAGAAAGATTTGCACACAAAAAAAACAAAGGTCTACAGTTGGTAATAACACCTTAAGTGAAAGATGATAAAGCTCTTACACTTGCTCACCAAAGATCCCACAATAAAATTGAAGAAAATTTGAAAGACAAGCAAGAAAAGCTTAAAAGAAAGAAAGCTAAACCAAATGGAAAAAAGATAGTGACAAAACTTTGAGAAGACAAACAAGAAAAGCACGAATGAAGACTCAAAGAAAGTTACTTAAACTTTTAACTATGAAGTTTTAATTTTCTTAGAGATTGTAAAAGTAAAAAGGATAAAATTCCACAAATATGAAAACAATTTGCCACATTAAAAGAATCCTCTTTTTAGTAATTTTGAACTTGAAAAGTGAATTGCACAAACTTTTTTTTTTGTCTTTGCTATTGTTTTATGGATTTAAAATTTCCATAATCTTGACATGCATATTTTAATTCACTTTCAATTTTCACAAATAGATTGGGATTCAATTCATATGATCACTTGAATTCTTTGTTTGGAACTAAATCAACTTCTACTCAAACAAATTTCTAGTTGCTTTTAGTTCTTCATAATTAAAAGCAAAATAAGTAGAAAGGATTTAAAGACTCCTAGAACACTGAGAACATAAGACTCAAGCAAATGAGGTAAGGAAAAAACCTGACACAAAAAAAAAATTCAAAAGCGGAATTTAAAGTGCTTAATGAATAAAATTGTGGAATTGTAGATGACAAGAATTTAAAGGCGGAATTGAAATTGCTTGAAGGTAAAAGCAAGAATTTAAAGGGCCGAAATCAACTCAAAGCAAATAAGCATAAAATAACAATGCTTTGAATACCACATGATGTGAGTTGATTTTAGGATTGTACATTTTATTGGTTGCTCTTGTTTATGATTTTTTATTTTTAGAAATGCAAGGTGAGAACCCTAAGAAGATCCCCACTGGACACGAACTTAACCAAGTGGTTAACTAAGTGTGAAGGTTCACTTCAGAAGGGCAAAGAGAAAAGACAATTATAAGGTGACAAATGATGCAGCGGAAAGAGAGACAAGGAACAAATAAAGAAAAAGAACAAAGCAAAGAACAAATTAAAGAGAAGAAGAAGACATATATGGAAGGGAGGTGGCGTAAAATAAAGAGTAAAAGAGGAAGGGATGAAGAGAGCTTATGGGAAGAAATGAAGTCATGCCACTTGGAGTAGAGGACTCTAAAATGAGTGATGCAAGAGCCGCCACTTGAGATATGACCCACCTAAGATAAGACCCAGATAACTAGAGCCGCCACTTGAGATATTGCCCACCTAAGATAAGACCCAACATGAGCTCACAAGTCTCACAAATTCATTCTTGCAGAGTTTCTTTACTATTCAAATTCAACTTGTAAATACATTAGGCAAGACACCCTATTTATAGGAAAGAGTGCCTTGGTGGGCAAGATGGGTGAATGGTAGAAATGGCAAGGGAGAGGGGCTGCCCAAGGTGTTGACCATGGTCAAAACCGCACCTTTAGGCATAACTTCTAAAAGGTAGGTTAGAAACCCTAAATCTAGGTGCCTTGTCTTGAAAAAGTGGGCTTGGTACAAGCCTATTTCACTAAGTACACTCCCTTTTATGCTATGTGAACCTACTCTAGCTTATTTTGCTATTTGGACCCCAAAAGTGAGCCCGATTTATTTACAAACATGTTTTTGTCTTTTAGGAAGACCAGAAGAAAGAACAGTTGATGTTCTAGTGTAATCCAAATTCTTCTTCTAGTAAGGTCCGTCTGACATTTGGTGAGGCCTTGACTTGATTGCTGAGATGACTGCTCATAGTGTGAATTGTCTCTTGAGACCTTGGTCATCTTCTTGGCTACTTGGATCGTATCAAACTCCAAGCCCAAACTATATCAACTTTAAACATAACATAACAAGCTCCATGTACTGTTGTGTACAACTGTTATTTAGCACCCAACCACCCTATCATAGGCATGCTCATATAGTTACAATAAGAAACAGGAAAAGAAACCAAATTGCCCTGGCCAACATGACAATGGCATGACATTAAAAGTGGCAAAAAAAAGCACCAAATATGCAACAATATCATTTTATTTAGAGAATTACCATCTCAAGCACCACTAGAGGAATTATCAGGAACCATATACCCCAAGCCCAAACTATATCAACTTTAAACATAACATAACAAGCTCCCTGTATTGTGGTGTACAACCATTATTTAGCACCTAACCACCCTATCATGGGCATGCTCATACAGTTACAATAAGAAACAGGAAAAGAAACCAACTTGCCATGGCCAACCATGGCAATGGCATGACATTAAAAGTGGCAGAAAAAGCACCAAATATGCAACAATATCATTTTATTTAGAGAATTACCATCTCAAGCACCACTAGAGGAATTATCAGGAACCATAAGAGATACCCCAAGCCCAAACTATATCAACTTTAAACATAACACAACAAGCTCCGTGTATTGTGGTGTACAACCATTATTTAGCACCTAACCACCCTATCATGGGCATGCTCATACAGTTACAATAAGAAACAGGAAAAGAAACAAACTTGCCATAGCCAACCATGACAATGGCATGACATTAAAAGTGGCAGAAAAAGCACCAAATATGCAATAGTATCATTTTATTTAGAAAATTACACATTTTAATAGTATGCAATAGTCTCATAAAAAAATATGCAAACAAGTGGTAGCTAAAGGAAATTCAACAAAGTACCAAAATAGAGAACCTGAGGAGGCCAAGACAACAAACATATAAATAGAGCTTGCATTTTACTATATTATTTGTTCCTTTTATATTATATTTCCATTCATATAAGATGATAGTATAATTGCATAACCAACTAAATTTAAACAAAGTTTTCTTGTATTTTTTAGGGTAAAATTTTGGGTGTCGAGTGTTATTAGATATTTGTTTATAACCTATAACTACAATGTGGGTTCTATCTTTACAAGTTTTTTTTTATATTATTATTTACATGTTTGACTCATACAAGTGAAGAGATATCTTTTACTTTCAAGGAGGGGCAACACAAATTATTTATAAGCAAATTATAAAGGTGTATAGATAATTTTGTGATTCATCAAGACATAATAAGGACTGTTAATTTCTTGGTTGATAAGATGGGTTGTGTAGGACACTTCATGAACATTATACCAACAAAGGAAAAAATCACAAAGGAAAAGTAACCACATAATTAATACAGAACAAATTACTAAAATGCAAAAGAATCGATTTTATTATGAACAGATCAGACCTTTTTTATGGCTTTTGAGCTATAAACATAACAAAAGCTTGTTGAATCTTGCTAGACTAATTCGTAAGACCACACAAGGTGCAAAGGTCTTTGATCTCTTCCTCTGTTAAATAGCCATAGCCTTGCAAAATCCACTACAAACCAAAAAACCTTTAAATCGACTTGGTTAGAATTCAAGGTAAACTCGTTAAATTGTAGAACACATATTTAATTTATGAATTTAGGAGATAATTAAGAAATCTGCGTCACCCTAAAAGACAGTTACAATAAACAATTTCAATCAAACGAAACATTTAAAAAAAAAATCCAAAAAATAAATATTAGAAATTAAATCCAATGAAGTTCATCCGTAAACCATAAAATTGATTTTTAATCATATTTTGACACTGAAAACCCTACTGCATGCGAAAATGGAAGGAAGAAAAACCTTGTCTCTTCACATCATTTTGCTTCCGGCAATGTCACTGTGGTGAATGATTTTGAAGAATGAACTGCTTACCTTACTCACATACTTGCACTCTTGATTCGTAACAAACGACTTAGGATTTCTCGTTTCGGAGGGATTTTGGTATTTAGGTCTTGGTTTCGGCTTAGGGTTTAGACGCGATTTCTCCTAGTTCAATGTGTATATGCAAGAGTCTTGGTCCCTAGTTCGAACTTCCAGCTCAGTGACGAGGTGAATTTCGAGGCTTCAACAGGCAAAATTATGTGGGCTTAATTACCCATAATTTAAAAACTTAGCCTAAATGTTATTTAATCACTTTTAAAATGTTATCTAAATATTAGTTAAAGCACTCACCTTTTAAAAAATGTTGCCTAAATGCTATTTAAATATCCACAATTTTAAAAACGTTGTCTAAAGTACTCACATTTTAATAAGTCTGGTCCATGTTTTATAAAATGTTGCTTAAAATTAATAGGCAATGCTTTTCTAAATACTTCGTGGCAAAGGTAAATAAACCTTACTAAGTGGGCAACAATAAAAAAGTGTTGCTTATACCTTTTTTAGGCAACACTTTTCTACCGGTTGACATGTCAACGTTGTCTAAAGTAAAAAATGATATAGTAAGCATTAATAAAACAAAGAAATTTTGTGAACAACACAATCACCACCAAATTCTACAAACAACCCTTCTAATTATAGATTGAAGTGTTGAAAACAGTACAAAGCTATACAAAATTGTGCAAAAGATAGATTTATATGGCTAGTATTTTTACAAGAGTAAGGATTTATATAGTGACACATAAAACTAGTGGTAAAAAAAATTGAACAATTTATTTTAGTTTAAACCAAAAGAAGTGGAAGTTAACAATATTGGTAGATAAAAAAAACAAAACAAAGGAGAGTGAGGGAACTGATTGCGCTTGGCTTCAAGGATTGAGACAAATAGAGAAGTTTTCAATGTCAAAATCTAAGTAACAAAACATGTGTTGAAGAACGAGTTAGATCTTCAAATCGAAGTTGAACTTGAAAAACCTGTTTCGAGATGTCGAGGTGGCAGTGACAATGGAATGTGGAAGTTGGATGCAAATCGAAGTGGAATAAGGAGAATTGTTGTTGAACTTTTTGTTGGTAAAGTAATCCTAAAACATAAAATTGGAAACTTAATGTGTTGGGTTGTACTTTGGGCTTCTTTTACATTGGATGCGGGTAACCATAAACTCCATAGATAAAAGGCAATTTCTTCCTGCACCATATCAATTTCTTCCTGCACCCAACCTGCCCTATGAAATGACAAAAATAACCTTAAATAAAAAAAAAGTGTAAACAAAAATTGCTTCCAGAATCTATTATTTGGAATATTCTGGATTTGAATATCCGGAACACATTTGAATTCTGGAAATTATTATCCGGAATGCATTTTTAGTTTTGTATTCCGGATTTCATTATCCAGAATGTATATTTTGTATTCCGGATTTTTATATCCAAAAAAGGTAATTTTGGAAATAAAAAAAATTGATATGGTGCAGGAAGAAATTGCCTAGATAAAATCCATTTAGTCCGCGGGTAATGTAGACTAGGTCTAGAAAAAATGGATTCAATTTTTAGCTTAAAAATACAAACCCCCACCCAGGCAAGTATGGGCTGTATGAGTAGTCTACAAACTTTTATCTAAATACCCAACTCTAGCTAGGAGTGACTCGGTCCAAAAATACTTGGTGTTTAGTTAGAAGTGGTTAAATCTAAATAATACTTGTTTTATATATTGTAGTGTTAATTTGTTAATAGAACTTGATCATATTGATCAAGAACTAGACGCAGTCTTGATTTTCAGATAAATTAGTATAAAAATACCTTGTGTAAATCTATCTCAACTTTTATCTTTCTAAATTGCATATTATTGATCCTCAACTACTCAAAGAAGGATAATTTTGCCAAAACAAGTTTTGAAAGTGTTTTTGATTGTGCATCTATCAAACTTGAAGTTGTGCTTACTTTTCTTTTCAAACATCTCTTTAAAAAAAATTGTTTGAAAACACATTTTCAAGTTTTAAACTTATCTGTTAATATTTACAAAACATTGCTTTACAAAAATATATTGAAAAATCTTATAATATTTTGCTTATTTTCATATAAGTAAATCTCTCATTATTTTTATTTACGTTAATCTTTTGAATTATAACAACCTAATGAACTCAAATAAAACATGATTTTAATGATGTTTAGTGTTTTTATATATAATTTCAATTCTAAGCATATGTAAGTTATTTTAAGTTAGAATTTTTTAAGGATTGAGTGGTTAAAGTGAGGGCGACTTATAGGAGAAAAATAATTGAGAATTTTCAATTTTACTATTTCTTTTAAAAATATGCTTTGAAGAGAGTAATTTATAGTAAAATTTTATGTTATTTGACTTATTTTCTTAAATAGAATAAGATGTATTTAAATTTATGTTCTTATTTTTTTTTAAATTTTTTGACAATCAAAATAATAAAAAAATCAAAATTTCTTTTATTATAATTATGGATATTTACGAGTTAATTACGTGACTCTATTTTTTCACATATAACATTACAAGAAAATTATTAAATAAAAATCAATTTTAAAGATAAAAAATAATTAATTGATATATTGACTAAATTAAATACTACAAAAAATTGGTATTTAATTAGTTTACTAAGATTTTAACTACCAATTTTAGACTATAAATAAAACATTATTAATATCTAAATTAGTTTCTATTATTGATAATTAAAACATTAATTATTAATTATATTCATTTAGAAACTATTTATCAATCATAAAAACTAGTTTAAATACAAATAATTCTTTAGAATCTAAAATAATATCTAGTTAAGTCCATATCTAATTGTTTTTTATTTAAAAATTTTCTAGTATTTAAATAAGCATATACTAGTTTCATCTCTCTAATTCCAATCATTTTATTTAAAATTAAAATAAATGAGAATGATTTATTTAAAGGAAATAAGTAGTATAGTTGTTTATAATTATCTCTCAAAATATTATTATATATTTTTACTAACAAGTAATTCCTTATGGTCAAATTTATTTCTTATTTGAGTGAGTTTAGAGTTTTATTAAACAAGAGGTGAAAATAAGTAATAAAAAAAAGTGAAAAGTTGATTGATTTGAATTACAAAATATTAAAAAATAGAAAACAAAGCCATTCAAACACACCATAAAAATTATTTTTTAAACCAATTAATTAAAAGAAATAAATAGTTATATATATATATATATATATATATATATATAATCACACATACAAAATAATTGTATATAAAATTAAGATAGTAACCTTGTTAACTATTCTATGTACAAAAGACTATATTAACAATAAAATTTAGAATAAAACAATTGTCTAAACTATATTGTTGTTAAAGAAGAAGTTATTTAATAATATTTTTATGACAAATTTTAATAAAATAAAATGGACATGCATGGTGCATGGTAAATCAATTATTAATCATCATAAATATAAATATATACTCACAAAAGTTGGATAAGAGAACTATTTAGATTGAATTTAAATACGACTAAATTTAATAATTAAAATAATGTTTTAAGTTATAAGTTTTATTAGAAAAAATGATTTCTTCTTCTTTAATGTAATAAATAATTACAACAAAACAACATTGTTTTACTAACTATTTAAAAAAACTATATACAAATTGAAAATAACCAATTTTCTTTCCATCCCTTCCAACATAAATTTTGAAACAATTTTTTTTATATAAAATTTATAAATTAAATATATCTTCTCCCTAATTTTAATTTAAAATTTGAAAATATCTGATGCAGCTTTTGTTTGGCTTGCAAAATTATCTTGATCCTGCAACCACTGTTATCAACAATGCTTCTAAAAGCACCTCTCTGTTATGTCACCCTAAAACCTCCACACTTTGCATACATGGCGGGAGTTACAGGAAGAACCCTCTTCACCTTCTCCCTCTCTTCCTCTTCTTCTTATTTTTTCTTCACGCGCTTCCTCGCCAAGCGCGTCCCACTCCGCAAACCCCTCCCCCTTCTCCCCCGCCACCGCCCCCTCTGCTCCGTCGCTGCTGCGCCGGAAACTGCCGACGCGAAGCATTCTTTACTCCTCGAGAGGCTCCGGGTGCGAAACCTCAGGGATGCCGCGAGAGTCGCCCCTCAACCGAGGAAGAAGGCCAGGGCCGCCGCCGTGGCGGAGGCTGAGAAAGAGAGGGCAAAGAAGGAGAAGGTGGTTGCGAGTTTCGAGGCGTTGGGAGTGAGTGAGGAAGTTATGGAGGCGGTTAGGGAAATGGGGATTGAAGTCCCAACTGAGATACAGGGAATTGGCATCCCCGCCGTTTTGGAAGAGAAGAGTGTCGTTTTGGGGTCGCATACTGGCTCTGGCAAAACCCTCGCCTACTTGCTTCCTCTTGTTCAGGTGTTGTTCTGCATTCGTTTTGAAAATGAAAAATTCTCAATATGGTTTGTGAGCTAAGTTCATCTCCAATACAAGAGTGTTATTTATTTTAAGTGGATTCTACTCTGTGTCATATTTTAAGTTCATCCCTTGGAATTTTTGTTCCAATGCAATCCCACATTTCAATAATTATTTGTTTATAATTTTACTGTTCAAAACTTAAAACCAGTTTTTTGTATTCTTGTGCACTAAGGACTTGTTAATACCCAGGTCTTCAATTTCATTTCATGTCACATTAGCATGTTCCAATAAGGTGTCTTACAAGACCCAAATTTGAAGCTTATGACATTGGCTATGAACTCTGCATTGGAGAACATCCAAAATTTTATAAGATAGTAACCTGTCCATGTTGTACACATAAGAGTATTAGACACTACCAATGCTCACAGGTAAATTTTAGGCTAAACGAGCGTTTTGGTTCATGAGTGTGTGACAATTCAGTCCCAGAGAGAAAGAAAGTTCTGATTTTGTCCCCAATGTGGAAAAAGTTCGACATTTACATCCTTTTGTATAATTTAAAAACAAAATGGTTTTTGAATTTTACTATTTAATGTCGAATTGGTTGTCAAAAATATAACTAAGTATCAAATTGATTCTTAAATATTCCAGCTTAATGATGAAATGGTCCTGCAAAACTTAATTTGACTTTCAGGTACTAAATAATATTTTTTGGTCTTATAGGGACTAAATTGTCATCGATTTACACATTTAAGAATCAAAATTGTCATTGATGTACATATTCAAGGACCAAAATAATCATTTATACTAACATTTATATGGATATATTTTCAATTTTAATTTTTTAAACTTTTAAGAGTTTTCAAGGTATAATATTTTATCTACTGTAATATTGCTATGGGGAATATTGATCCTATGAGCATGTTTGGCCGCCTTTTAATAATTTCAGAAAATAACTAAAATTTATTGAATTTAAAAATAAAAGTAGAAGGACTGTAAAAAATGTAGTGAAGATGAGTAGTTATGTAGTTATGTTAGAAAGTAACTTCCATTTTTATGAGAATGTGATACACTTCTTTCACCATGAGAATAAGAAGTGAGACAAATGTTTTTATTTTCATGGGAATCAACAAGAATAAACATATGCGGGATTGGTTTTAGCAAAATTTGTATGAAACATGAGTATATGCTATTAGTTTACTTAAAAAATTAGCCACTCTTTTGATACCTTGTAATGAGATTAAGTTATTCTCTAGTTCACTATTTGTTTTTGCTATTCCTTAGTTCACTGTTTTTACCAAACATGAGGATATGTTGGTCCGTAGTTCACTCTCTTAAGAATAAATTTTAATACCTTGAAAAATCACAATCTTAGAGTGAATAATGTTTGCTCCTGCTTGTCTTGGAATGTTATTTAGCTTTAGCTGAGGCAAACTTGTCTAGGCGTCTATTGTGGCAGCTGAGACACTGTTAATTTGTTGATGTACCTGTAGTTGCTACGACGGGATGAACAATTGAATGGAATACTGTTGAAGCCTAGGCGTCCACGAGCTGTTGTGCTGTGTCCTACAAGGGAGTTATCTGAGCAGGTAAAATGCATTTAACTTGTATAGATCACTCCTATTAAGTTGGATTACGTTAATATGAAGTGGACTTTATAGGTTTTTCGAGTTGCAAAATCGATAAGCCATCATGCGCGATTTAGGTGTACCATGGTAAGTGGTGGTGGCCGGATTAGGCCTCAGGAGGATTCCCTTAACAACCCCATTGATATGGTAGTTGGTACCCCTGGCAGGGTTCTTCAGCATATTGAAGAGGGAAACATGGTCTATGGTGACATCAAATACTTGGTGAGTATCTCACAATTGACAGTTTTTAATAGACAACAATGAGTGTAATCTTCACTTACCCATGGTGGTCTGTGCTTTGCAGGTATTAGATGAGGCAGACACAATGTTTGATCGGGGTTTTGGTCCTGATATACGCAAGTTTCTGGGCCCATTAAATAGTCGTGCTTCAAAACCTGATGGCCTAATTTTTCAGACTATCTTGGTAACTGCAACCATGACAAAGGTGTGTGTGCACCATAATATTGTTGGCTACATACAAATTAAATACTAATGGTTTAGGAGATTATTCATAAAATGCGAGCCCTTATATATAAATGTGTAGTCCAGTGGTCCTTTTTCACTTTTCTGAATTCTGGACAATCCCTTTTATATTTAAGTGCAATGCATTTTCCATGATCAATTTTGAGAATGAACGTCAGTGTTGGTTTCTTTGAGTCTTTCAGGCTGTGCAAAAGCTGATTGATGAAGAGTTTCAGGGCATTGTTCATCTGCGCACATCAACATTGCATAAAAAGATTTCTTCTGCTCGTCATGATTTTATTAGACTTTCAGGTTCTGAGAACAAGCTTGAAGCATTACTACAGGTATACTTCTATATTTTTGGCATGTTTGACATATGTCAACCAATGGTTGATATTTTTAGTTTATGTTGGGATGTGTAATCAAGTAGCACCAAGTCTATTTGTGATTATTTGGTCCTGCCATTGTGTCACCCAGGCTGCTTTTCTTTCACTTTAGCTAATGAGATACAAGTCTAGGCTGTTGTTGTTTTGAGTTAGGATGTGATGGTACCAACTGACTGTAAAAAAATGATAATTATGTTTCGTTTTCTTATGATGCCAGTTTTATCACACACAAATTACTGCCATATATGCCTTGGTAACTATTGTAAAAATAACAACTTGAAATTTAATAATAGAGGAAATATGTGTACACCAATTACTGGTGATTGTATTAATTACAATCCTAATTGCAACTTTAAAAGGGTACTTCATGACTTCTTTGAGCATAAAATGACTTTATATTGACTGTTGTGAACTAACTACTCTAAAAACTTAATCTGTTATGTGAAGATGCATGAATGATTTATCTATTGGGCTTAACATGTGAATAATGCACAGGGCCACATGTCTTGTTATGAACTCAACTTTCTCTTAGAATACTGGGAGTAGCAAGCATCAAAGTCTAGACCATTTGGTCTCGTGTAGATCCTAATACCATGTCAGGAGCCAACTATATTTCAAAAGTTTAAGCTTAATAGGCAAGGGCACATGAATGGTTTTATTATACTATATCTGTACAATACAACTAACTAATTAAGATTTTATCTGATGATCCACAACAAAACATAAAATCTTCTAAAAAATAGGAGAAAATTGCAACATTTGGTGCTTATTGCATGTTCTAAGCGCTTGGCTATGCAAAAGGTGAGATATGACCCTAAATTTGTAATGCTTTCTGTTTCTGATCTATTGTTGTATGTGTTTCACTTAGAACTTTAACACATTCAATATTAATATTGCATTGTTTCATTTTTATTTGTGTTCCCATGTATGGTAAGGTTTCTCTTTGGTAAAGGTGCCCAAATTATGATGTTTAGTGATTGGGCTATTTTACAAACAAAATGCAATTTTTTTTCAGATGAGGAAACATCTACTTTTTTACAGGTTTTCTTTTATTTTTTGTTCACATTCAACATTTTTATCAGCTTTTGCTGTTTTGTAATAAAAGCTATGGTGCATGTTTTTCAAATCATAGACTTTGAGCTGTCAAACTGAATCACAATCTGTTAGTCAACCTAGCCCACCATAGGTTTTAGTTGGGTTGGTGACAAATTGGCTCACCAAGACCATGCGTCAATTTGGCCAAGCTCGCTTAGCTCATGGCTCACCTAATTCAACCCATGGTGAACTAGGTTGGGGTGTTTTCTTTTTAATTTTGTAATTGTTCAGAATTTGAATTGTTTTATGTTTGAAATTTCAGTAATTGTTGTTTTAAACTGTACTTTGGTTTAAACTTGAATTTTGGCTAATTATTGTTTTATGTGAACCGGTTGGTTGACTCACTTTTTGACTAATAACCTGTGTGGCAGGCCAACCCTACTGAGTTAGGTTGTCGTTATCACTGTAGTTGGCTTGGGTGTTTTCTTGATTTATTGGGTTTTCATTATATGTTTTCTGATCACGTGATGGTAGGTACTAGAACCAAGCCTTGCAAAGGGTAATAGGGTGATGGTTTTCTGCAATACATTGGATTCTAGTCGTGCTGTGGATCATTTTCTTGGTGAAAATCAGATTTCTAGTGTGAACTACCATGGGGAGGTACCAGCAGAGCAAAGGTAATATGCTATATTGAGATTCTTATCTACTTCTCCCTCTTTATTTTGTTATGGCGCAGAATTAAGCTGCCCAGAAATAGGCACACTGTAACTGTTGAATTTGACTCTAAACTTTAAAATGAGGAGATATGTAAAGTGAAAAGGGTCTATCTAATG
Organism: Phaseolus lunatus; assembly: GCA_013389735.1. Taxonomy (NCBI): domain Eukaryota; kingdom Viridiplantae; phylum Streptophyta; class Magnoliopsida; order Fabales; family Fabaceae; genus Phaseolus; species Phaseolus lunatus. The sequence goes on from CM023860.1 coordinate 29,960,542, forward strand.
TTGATTTGGACTGGGTTAAGTTTATAAGGATTTAACCTTATTTCAAATTATTGGGTCCATCTCCTTACTTTATTTCAAATTAGGTGCATCTTCTCACTTGAAATCCAATTCATGGAAAAGAGGTAATAAAGTGAAAAATGTAAAATATATTTTACCAATGAGGCTTACAATAACTATGCTACAATATGCTGACTTCATGCCTGTTTTTATACTAAAACTTCGATGATCAGAAGACAACAATACCCTCTGCTTTGAGGACACTGAATAACTGCTAAATTAACCAAGATTTTACTCATCACATAACAATAAATACTTCTGAAGACTTCCTCAACTTGTTATAAATAAACCCACTTGATCAAAGGCATATCAAAACTAAACATTAATTCTTGCAAAACTTGTTATGGGTTTCAAATACAATGACATAAATTAAAATGTCATTAAAGAAGATGGGCACTGCTTAGACAACTCATTGACCTTATACACTAGGTAGCTAGAGTGATGCAAAACAAAAGCTAGACAACCTTTCTGGAAAGAGTTGTGTCAGTTTCTGTACGAAAGGGACAGACTGAACTACTGTAAGGGTGCGCTACCAAAGTTTAATTCTGAAGATCACCATGAGGAACATGTTTAGAATCCAAAAATTGGCTCTAGCTTGAAATTCAAATTGGCTTTGACGTGGCTGCAGGAAGTGGAGAACAGCTTTTCCAACTTTCAGAAACTCTCTCTCTATATGTGTACTTTATCTTCTTTAGGCCCTGATATTAATTAATCTTCATTTTTAGTCATGAGCTTCAAAGCCATTAATTGTTTAGTATGAGCTCTGAAAGGTTGAAGATAGGTGAAATGAGGACTTTAAAATTTTGAGTTAAGACAGTTTACTGTGCTCGTACATGAATAATTTATTTTGGCAGTGCCGTATATTTGAATGATAGGCATGTGAAGTGTGACATGTAGACCTTGTTTGAATAAATTTCTCTTCAAGTACTTGTAGAAAAAAACAAGGAAAAATGAATTAAGTTTCTTGTACAATCTAAAATCAGCTTATACACTTATAACTTTTATAGTCCATTTTTTTAAATTTATTTTCTCCAAAAACTAAGGACATATAAAAGCTATAAGTGTATAAGCTGATTATACACTTAATAAGTTGTGTACAATAAAATTGCATATGGTAGCTTTTGAGCCTATGATGCCATTTGAATCAGTGCTTCTCTGATGCTCTGTTTCCTATCATGCCCGCTTATTTATATTGCTTTTCTCTTGAATTCAGGGTTGAAAATCTCAGAAAGTTTAAGAGTGATGGTGATGATTGTCCTACGTTGGTTTGCACGGACCTGGCTGCTAGGGGTCTAGACTTGGATGTAGATCATGTTGTCATGTTTGACTTCCCCTTGAATTCTGTGAGCATCATATCAATTAATTTATATAGTGGCCTTCTTTCTGCCTTCCCCATTTGATATTAATTGGTTATGAACTATTCTTTTTCCTTTCTATTTTAGATTGACTACCTTCATCGCACAGGTAGAACTGCTCGCATGGGTGCAAAAGGTAACAAATTCTTATATGATTTAATTTAATCAGTTTATCTCAATTGATAATTGTGATCTTTATTCTACAAGCAGTATTTTTTTCCTTAGTATTTTGTAAAATTAGAAGCTGCAGTCAATGTTCCTAGCTTGCGCATACACTTTGCCATCAAATCTTTACTTAAGTTATAGTCACTTTGAAATTGCTTATTATTAAAGGAAAAGAAAGAATAGGGTAAATCCCTTGTGTATATTGAACACATAGGGTTATGTTTATATAAGAAAAATAAACATATGGGCTAAGCCCATTACATAAATATGAAATATAAAACAATAACTATAATATCTCATAATATCTAATAATATCTAACACTCCCCCTCAAGCTGGTGCATATAGATCATATGTACCCAGCTTGTTACAAATGTAATCAATCCTAGGCCCCCGTAAGGATTTAGTAAAAATATCTGCTAATTAATTATTTGAATTAACAAACTCAGTCTTGATATCTCCCGATATAATCTTTTCTCGAATGAAATGACAATCAATCTCAATATGTTTGGTCCTTTCATGAAAAACTGGATTTGAGCTAATATGAAGAGCAGCCTGATTATCACATATAAGTGTCATTTGAGGGACCTCTCCAAATTGCAATTCTTTAAGTAACTGTTTAAGCCAAATAAGCTCACAAGTAGCTGAGGCCATAGCTCTATATTCTGCCTCTGCACTAGATCTGGCCACAACACTTTGTTTCTTGCTTTTCCAAGAAATCAAGTTATCACCAATGGAGACACAATAACCAGAAGTTGATCTTCTATCAGATGGAGATCCTGCCCAATCAGCATCTGAATAACAAACGACTTTAGTATGGTTATTATGACCATATAACAAACCTTTTCCAGGAGAACCTTTAATGTACTTCAGTATACAAATGACTGCATTCCAATGATCTTCACACACTGACTGCAAAAGAAATATCAGGACGAGTAACAGTGAGATAGTTCAATTTTTCAACTAATCGCCTGTACTTCTCAGGATTTGAAAGAGGCTCCCCCTGATTGGGTAGAAGCTTGACATTGGGATCCATGGGAGTATCAACAGATTTCGAATTCATCAACCCAATTTCCTCCAAAATATCTAATGCATATTTCCTTTGAGAGATAACAATACCATTATCGGATTGTGCTACCTCAATCCCCAAGAAATATCTGAGTTTGCCAAGATCTTTGGTTTGAAAGTGTTGACAAAGGTGTTGTTTTACTTGTGAGATGCCATGGTGATCACTGCCTGTAAGAACAATGTCATCAACATATACTACAAGATAAATACACCCAGCACTCGAGTGACGATAAAAAACTGAATGATCTGCTTCACTGCGAGTCATACCAAACTGTTGAACAACATTACTAAATTTTCCAAACCATGCCCTAGGAGACTGCTTGAGGCCATATAAGGATTTGCGAAGACGACATACCAATCCAGAAGACTCCCCCTGAGCAACAAAACCGGGAGGTTGCTCCATATAAATTTCTTCCTGCAAATCCCCATTAAGAAAGGCATTTTTGACATCCAGTTGATAAAGAGGCCATTGTTGAAGAGCAGCCATAGCTATGAATAAGCGAACAGAAGCCATCTTTGCCACTGGAGAAAAGGTATCACCATAGTCTAAACCAAAAATTTGGGTATAACCCTTAGCCACAAGACGAGCTTTGAGACGATCAATAGTACCATCAGGACCAACTTTGATAGCAAAAATCCACCTGCAACCAACAACAGATTTCCTAGATGGTAAAGGAACAAGTTCCCAAGTTCCATTATTTTGAAGCGCATTCATTTCATCAAGCATGGCCTGACGCCAACCAGGATGAGCTAAGGCATCACCTACAGATTTTGGAATAGATACAGAAGAAATAGACGAAAGACAAGTATAAAAGGGTTGAGATAGTCTATGATAACTCAAAGCAGTATAATGTGGAGAGGGATTACGGGTAGCACGTATACCTTTTCGGATAGCAATAGGAAGATCAGGTTCAACTATCGGAGGTTCAACTGTCGGAGCCGGAGGGGGATGAGGCGTTGGCACTAGAAGAGAGTCATCTGATGGACGATGAGACGTTTGACGACGACTATACACCTGAAGAGTTGGTGGCGGTGGTGAATCTTGAGGTGCACTAGGTACAACAAGAGGGATATTAACTTGATTAGATGAAGACATAGAAGGAGAAAGACAAGACTTAAAGTAAAGGGAAGATTCACTGAAGGTGACATCTGCTGAAATAAAATAACGATTTAGAGAAGGTGAGAAACATTTATATCCTTTTTGTGATCTAGTGAACCCTAAAAAGACACATTTGTGTGATTTAGGAGATAATTTATCAAGACCAGGACTAAAATTATGAACAAAGCATGTGGACCCAAAAACTTTGGGAGGTAAAGAGTGGAGAGGGTCATGTGGAAATAAAATAGAATGAGGAATTTTGTTATTTAAAACTGAAGATGGCATTCGATTAATGAGATAACATGCACTAAGAATAGCATCACCCCAAAAACGCTGAGGAACATCACCATGGATTAAAATAGTACGAGTTGTTTCAACAAGATGTCTATTCTTGCGCTCAGCTACCCCATTTTGTTGAGGTGTATAAGCACATGAAGTTTGATGAAGAATACCATGAGAAGCCATAAAATTTTTAAAAGAATGAGAAAGATACTCACGTCCATTATCACTACGCAAAATGCGAATGGAAATTCCAAATTGATTTTTAATTTCATTGTAAAATAGTTGAAATATAGAAAACAACTCAGAACGATTTTTCATTAAAAACACCCAAGTACATCTTGAATAATCATCAATAAAGGTAACAAAATACTGAAATCCTAAATTAGACTTAATACGACTTGGTCCCCAAATGTCAGAGTGAACTAAGGCAAAAGGAGATGAAGCACGTTGTGAGACACTACTAGGAAAAGAACTACGAATGTGTTTCCCTAACTGACACGACTCACATGATAAACTAGACACATTAGACAAACTTGGAACAAGCTGCTGCATCTTGGCAAGACTAGGATGACCCAATCGAGCATGAATGAGAGATGGAGAATCCATAATCGCGCCAACATGGGCAGAGATCTGTAGGTGATAAAGTCCATGAGACTCACATCCGGTGCCAATCATCCGTCCCGAGCTCCGGTCCTGTACAAAAACAGAATCTTTGGTAAAAGAAATAACACAATCAAGGGAACGAGTGAGACGACTAATGGATAATAAGTTAAATGGAGACCCAGGGACATAAAGAACATTATCAATAGATAAAGAAGGAAAAAGGTTAATAGTACCAACACCATGTGATGGTACCTTATATCCGTTGGCCATGGTAACTGAAGGTAAATAACCCGTAGTAGATAGGGAAGAGAAAAAAGATTTATTACCAGTAATGTGATCTGTGGCACCTGAATCTAGAACCCAAGGGCCAACGGAAGTAGAGTGAGTGAGGCCAACAAAAGATGTACCTGAATGTGCAACAGAAGCTGTGGAACTAGAGTTCTGACGATCCTCATACCATTTAAGAAATTCATTGAAAATAGCAGGCTGGCCTGGGGTATCAATTGAAGTATGGTCCACAGTAGAAGGTTGCACAGTAGCACTTTGAGCAACCGCAATAGATTTAGGAGGACGACCATGTAAGGCATAACATCTGTCAATTTTGTGTCCAATTTTGCCGCAATGGTCACACTTGTGACGCCCTTTGCCCGGCTTATGAGGACGAGTACGATCATTATGCTGAGAGACTAAAGCAGAAGAGTCATCTACATGAGATGTTAATTCAGTGGTGTGTTTACTTGGCACACGCAGAAGTGTAGAACAAGTGGAAGTAAAATTGGGTACGATAGGGGATCCCAAAATTTGATCACGAACATGAGAATAATCATCAGGAAGACCATGTAAACCCAATAACATGAAGAACTTGGATCGTTGTTCTAGTTCTTGAGAAGGAGTGGAGGTAGGAGGTAATAACTCATTAAAATCATGAAGAAGAGCATGAAGTTTACCTAGATATTCTGCCATTGTACCATCAAGACGTTTGGGAGCAACAATTGTGAGGAGATTTTGACACACACCATAAAAACGTTGAGTATCATTGGTATATAATAATTTTGCTTGTTCCCAAACTTCTGAACAAGTCTCATAGGTACGAAAAATTTGTTTTAAAGATGAATGAATGGTAGATTTGATAACAATGCATAATTGAGCATCAATTTTCAACCAACGGAAAACCTCATTTTCAGCAACATTAGGACGAGTAAGATGATCAACATAACCTTGACTCTTAAGCCATAATTTAATATCTGAGGCCCACGTATCATAATTGGTTCCATCCAATTTGTCAATGGAGAGATGAACATTGACATAATTAGTATAAATAGACGGATCCGGCATTATGACAGCAGAAGGAGTCACAGTGGCAGTGGCAGCGGAAGAAGTCGTAGTGGCAGCGGAAGCGGAAGAAGCCATATAGGACAAAAATTAAATCCAGTCACCAGTCAATTGGCGGCAGCAGCTATTTCGACGGCGGTTCCGGCAGGATTCCGGCGGCGGCTCCGGTGAGATTCCGGCGGCGGCTCCGGTGAGATTCCGGCGGCGGCTCCGACGAGATTCCGGCGGCGGCTCCGGTGAGGAGGCAGCGGTGGCAGTTCTGGCAAGGCGGTGGGGCGGTGGCTGGAAAATTCCAGTGAACAGTAGGTTCACCAATAAAATTTGAACCCTAACCTGGCTCTGATACCATATTAAAGGAAAAGAAAGAATAGGGTAAATCCCTTGTGTATATTGAACACATAGGGTTATGTTTATATAAGAAAAATAAACATATGGGCTAAGCCCATTACATAAATATGAAATATAAAACAATAACTATAATATCTCATAATATCTAATAATATCTAATAATATCTAATAATATCTAATAATATCTAACACTTATAAATTACAAGATAACAAAATGGATTACTGTGTATGTGTTTTAAATATCCGCATGCAGCATTTCTAACTGCGGACATATTTTTGTCATTATGTACCAAAGTAAAAGAGGAAAAGAAAGAAAGAAAGAAAAAGATCTTGATGTGTATCACGTTGTGTTATACAGGGTTTCTTCTATTTGTTATACCAGATCCATGCTACCTTATTATGTCTTAGTCATCATAACTAGATTACAGTTGTACTTTAGACATTGCATTGTGTCTGTTACAAATTTGTAGCTGTATTTGGAAGATCTAAAATGCTCTTTTCTCTTGCAGGGAAGGTAACAAGTTTAGTTGCTAGAAAGGACTTGGACTTGGCCAGCAAAATAGAGGAAGCAATAAGGAAGAATGAGAGTTTGGAGGCTATCACAAAAGAAAGTGTTAGAAGGGACATTCCTAGGACCCAAATCACAGAGCAGAAGGGAAAGGGTAGAAAAATGGTTCAAGTTTCAAAAGTGAAGGGAAAATTTGGTAGTCGTGCCAGTTCTGGGAATAATGGATCAGGTATAAAATCTGGTAAAGGGTCACCAGTGAAATCTATGAAAAAAGGGATTAACGTTTCAAAATCTGGAAAATCTTCTAGTGCAAGTAGTACCCTCAGAAAAGGTTCTTCAGAGAAGAGGCAAACAAGTAAAGTGGTCCTCAGTAAAGGTTATCCAGAGAAGAGGAAAACAAGTAAAGTGGTGGGTGCCACCAAATCTACAAATTCTAAACTCAACGTTGTGGGGTTTCGGGGAAAAATTTCATCTTCAAATAACTAAAGTTCGGTTTTGTGAAGTGGATTGTGCGCCATTTTTTTATCTTTAGGGAGTAAATGGTTCTCAATTTGTGTACTAGATAAGAATTTTTTATTAGTTACCAATTCTGTAGTAAAATTATTATAACCAGAAGAAACACATGTGCACATGTGTCCACTTTTTTTTACGATAAAAAAATAAAATATTAATTTTCATTATAATTATTAAAATAAAAAGTATTACTGAATTTATAAAAAATAATTATAAAATAAATATTTTTTATGATTTTGTTATAAATTTTTATTAAAGATAACTAATTAAATTTAAAACTAGTTACGAAACTTAAAATTTAAAATAATAAAATAAATTATATTAATAAGATTGATAATAAATTATAATATATTTTTGTAATAAATTATATTATAAAAATAATAGTTGTTTTTAGTTAAATTAAAATGATTTCAGCTTATACCTATTTAATGTTAAAGAGATGATAGTATAATTGTGGTTAGATAACAAGTTGTATCTCAATGAATCTAATAGTGAAATCAGTAAATCAATGTTCAGAATTTATGTGCAAGCAAAAAAAACTAGCAATAACAATAAAGATAAAAATGGATTGAGATTGTTTAACATAAAATATAAAAGAGATTAAAACAACAAATAAATGTTGATTCCCAAGTTCTTTCACATTGAATTCTTCATAAGTTCTCTAAATATTAGTCACTTCTCAATTCTCAAATAGAACTAAACCAAATTGAACATGTGTCAATCTGATTTCTACTGAAGCTCATCAGTAAAGCATGTGTCTATTAGTTTAATCAGTACCCACTTTGTTCCTACGTATATTCCATGGAAATGCTTATCTCCTCTCTCTTGAATCATGTGCCCAAGAAATTAATTAGAACAATACGAACTAACTAAGACACCAAAGTTTAAGATAAGAAAGACTCTCATTCATGCGTTCAAGTACAACCTCTCACAAAAACCAGTTTTCCAGGATATTAGAATATTAAAACAATTGCTATAGAGAATTGAAAATGAAACTTTTATTGATAAAAAACTCGGAACTCACTGGGGAATTACAAAGAATGAATAAAAAAGGTTTAGCCTTCCATGCGGATACAAAAATTCAAGGATAAAAAATGCAAATAAAATAAAATAAATATATATATATATATGTATATATATATATATGTATATATATATATATATATATATGTGTGTATATATATATGTGTATATATATATATATGTGTATATACACACATATATATATATACACATATATATATATATACATATATATATATATACACATATATATATATACACATATATATATATATACACACATATATATATATATACACACATATATATATATATATACACACATATATATATATATACACACACACATATATATATATATATACATATATATATATATACACACACACATATATATATATATATATATATATATATATATATATATATATATATATATATATATATATATATAAAGGAAGCAGCTTTGCACTCAGAGATATTGGTCTCCCTTGTGTTTCCTTGACTCTCCTTAAATAGGCATGCTCCATGCAACCTCCTCCACATTCCATGCCGGAGACACCACTTTTGGTGAAGAAGATAGTGGAGAAAATGATGGAGAAGATCGTGGAGAAGATAATGGAGAAAATAGTGGAGAAGATCCAGTTCCTACTTAGGTGGAGAAAATTTTCATAATTTGGTGGAGAAAATATCTTCAACTTTGCATAAAATTCTCTTACAAATTTGCTTATGTTTTGATTCAAAGAAATACTTTGACTTTTGCATATCTGGCCCATTTGTAATAGTAGACACTTCCTTCAGACTGTTTATTCTAAAAAATACAAAATTAACAAAAATAATAGTTAAGGCCCAAATAAACCCAATTATATGAATCTTAATAAAAATAATAGATTTATTTATTATTACAGTCCAATAATCTATGATTAAAGCTATTAAGTGTGAATAAAATTATGCTCATCAAATACTCCCACACTTATAAATCCTGCCGCGGACTCGAACGTGGAGGATGTGCCTCGTCACTCCTTCGTCTAGCCCTCTGCAACTGCACGTTCTGCAAGAACGCTCCAAGAACCTTCGCCGGAACTGCAAATGATGCCTGCAAAACACACAGACGGCGCCTTTGGCGGCCGTTGTAGCTCCGACGCTCAAGTCAGGCAACAGGAACACCAAATCTCTCACTGAATCTCTCTGTGAGACTCGTGTGTGCTCTGATCCACTCTCTCTGTGTGTGTAACTCAATTCTGTTATCACTGTGCAACATGTATGAACGTCCCCACAATGACTCAGAAACTGTGTGTAGTGTAAAAACTGTAAGAGGTGTAATTCTGTGTAAGACTGTGTCAGAATCCCCTTACCTTACATGAGGTGGAGTACCTTTATACCTGGGCCGCGCCTCTCTCTCAGATGGTGACATGTGGAGGCATGCAGCTGACATCTACCGTACACGTGTCACACCAGAAGGGCTCCTGCACTTGTCTTTGTGCGGCTAAGTTATCCTCTTGCGGAGTAACTTAGCGCGTTTCTTCTCTCTGAGTGAGCCGCATGCTCCCAGGAGAGCGCCAGGTGTGGCTGGTCTGAGCACACTCACCAGGCGCATCCTGCCTGCATGGCCTCGCCGCACGTCTTCTGAGTGAGTGCATGCTCCCAGGAGAGCGCCTGGTGGGGCTGGTCTAAGCACACTCACCAGGCGTATCCTGCCAGCATGGTCTCACCGCACGTCTTCTGGTTTGACATCATGCGAGGTGCATGCGTAACGCTCTCGCTGGAAGCCTGGGTCCCAGCTTAACACGTGTTGGCAAGAACACCGATGACCGATCTAGCTCTGCCTGCACTAACGACCGAGCGGTGCCTCATGACTATCCACCGATGACCGTGCGGTGCCTCATGACCTCCCACCGACGTCCGTGCGGTGCCTCATTACTTTCCACCGACGTCCGTGCGGTGCCTCATGACCTTCCACCGACGTCCGTGAGGTGCTTCCAGGCGCTTATCTAGGCACCGCTCTGGGGGTGGTGGCCACTTGGTAACTGACCACCGATCACCATTCTAAGTGGTCTCCTCCCTGATTCGCCTGCCATCACATGCCACGTGTCACCCTGTGACTGGTCCACGTGGTCATCTGCTGCTGACGTCATCGCCTACTGATGACCGACGGGATCACAAGCCCCCCAGTCTCGAGCTGTGAACTTGTTCTCAGCGAAGAGACTAAGTGGTCGCGCCCTCGGTCCATGTGGCAGGTGGAGCCTCACCACGTGCTGCCCATGTCTCTGCTCTCTTGATACGTGGACGCATCAATGGCCCACACTGAGTGTCGCTAACGCTTCCCTCATTCAAAAGAGGCGTGCACATTCTTCTTGATCATCTACAGGTTCATCTTTTCTTCTTCTCAACCGCGCTAGGGTTCACTGCATTTCTCTCTCACTCTCTGCTTCTCCTTCTTCCTCTTCTTCACCTGAACCTTCCTTCCCGCTTCATTCATCTAATCTTGCTCCTTCCTTTCCTCCATTGCAGCTTTTGGCAATGGCTCGTGTAAAGCAAATGACACGCCTTGTTGCCTCTTCTTCTGGTGTTGAGGCTTTGATAGATGGGTTCAGGATGGCCTTGGAGCAGATTCTCTACGTCCCACCAGACTTGGACCTTGCCCAATTCAGTCTCCACCATTCAGTGGTCGATGGCAAGCTCATTCCTCCTCCTTGAGCTTCTTCTGTGTAATTTCTTTTTCTGCTTCATAACTTGTGTATAAACCTTTTAGCTGTAAAGGATCTCTGTATTGACTTCAACATGAATGAAATCTTTGCTCCATCTGCATGTCTCTTTCCTTTTTGGAACTCTCTGCATGTGACTAACCGTTAACTGGCTTAGGCTTTAGCGCGATCTCACTGTAACCCTTCAAACTTGGTTTCTGACTTGATCACTACTAACTGTTACTTCAGCATTGTCTTTAACAGCTTTTATGCATAACTTCATGCCGGATGACTGACTTAACGGGGCCTAAATGCTTCGGCTTCTTGCAGCAAAACTTGCTTTTACCACCGACCACCGACTAGCATGTTAGTGCACCACCGATCAGTCATCGCGCTTCGGGCTCTGCTTTACTTCTCTGTTACTCCAGTGCTAAGCACATAGAGGGCCTGAATGCCAAAGAGATGCCTGTGTCTTGGGGAAGAAAAGTGCTTCTCGATGACCCCTCTTGCCTCAGCCTCGTTGTACGAAGTCGAGGTGAGGACTTTCTTCTCTTGCCTCAGCCTCGATGTACAAAGTCGAGGTGAGGACTTTTTTCTCTTAGTGGGTGCATGCTCCCAGGAGAGCACCAGGTGTGGCTGTCTAAGCGCACTCACGAGGCGCATCCTGCCTGCATGGTCTCACCGCACGCCTTCTGAGTGGGTGCATGCTCCCAGGAGAGCACCAGGTGTGGCTGTCTAAGCGCACTCACCAGGCGCATCCTGCCTGCATGGTCTCACCGCACGCCCTTTGAGTGGGCAACTCTTCTCCTTCTGGTTTGGAATCATACGAGGTGCATGCGTAACGCTCTCGCTGGGAGCCTGGGTCCCAGATTAACACGTGTTAGCAAGACCCCGATGACCATGCCCCGACCGAGTGCTCGCACTCTACATGCACCGAGGGCCGATCTTGGTCTGCATGCACCGACCGAGTGCTCTGCTTCTGGAATCATGCGAGGTGCATGCGTAACGCTCTCGCTGGGAGCCTGGGTCCCAGCTTAACACGTGTTGGCAAGACCCTGATGACCATGCCCCGACCGAGTGCTCGCGGTCTGCATGCACCGACGTCTGATTGCGCTCTACACCCAGGCGGTCCTCTAGGCACTGATCTGTGAGTGGTGGCCATTCGGTAACTGACCACCGATCACCTGTACTTGCCTCTGGGGCAAGGAGAACTTTAAACTGGGAAACACTTGCACACTTTATGTACTGAAATCTTTTTTATTGGGTGGCCTTGTTAAAAAGGCGCCCCTGATCTGCTCAACTATTTACAGTAGATATACTGAGAGTGTGTACAGCGCGAGAACGCATCTACTTTACAACTTAGCTGAAGTAGAAACTTAAGTGTGTAGCGTTCCACATCCTGGCGATAGCTGCTTCATCCAGAGTCTCCAATCGATAAGCTCCATTCTCCAATGCCTCAACCACTCTGTATGGACCCTTTCCTTCATAGGCGATGACCGCCCTGGCGACGCCTGATTCACGAGGAGTTTCCTCCTGAGCTACCTGGGAGCCCCCCAGTGTTGCATCCTCCATCACCTCACGTCCCCATGCACAGGGATTTCGTGTTGCTGATCGCCTGTCTGAGACCCCGAAGCGCGATCACCTTGTGCCTCCCACAGGTAATCAGTCAGGAATCCTGTCTTCACCAACTCAGCAAGTTGATGCCCCAACGCCAGGCAGGTGCAGAGCGTGTGTCCATAAGCCTGATGGAACTCGCACCACTCGGCCTTCCTCCCTCCGAGTACCTTGTCATTTTTCTCTGGTACTCGGAGTCTTGCAGCCACGGCAGGGATGGCGATCAGCTCTGCCAACTCCACCATGAAATCATACCTAGGGGGTGCGTTGTTCTCCCTTGCACGCCCCCTGATCTGGTCCTTCCTGGGTGCATATGGACAAGGCCTTCCCTGCGCCTTCTTCCCTTCCCTGACTTCATACACCCGCGCCTACTGCTGCTGCTTCCCCTGACCTCCGCACGGCTTCGACGGTGCAGCACTACCTCTCTTCTCAGAGACCTCTGTCTCTGCTACTATGTGCGCCACCGCGCGTCGCCGAATCTCAGCAAAGGTGGCAGGGTGGCTCCTGATGAGCGATTCACTGAAAAGGCCAGGTAGCACGCCTTTCTTGAATGCATGCACCAGCATGCTCTTGTCCTTGCTGGGCAACCTCACCACCTGCGCACTGAAACGGTTGAGGAAGTCCTTCAGCGACTCCCCCTGGTACTGGCGCACGTCGAACATATCATAGGACACCACTGGTGGTGCTCTGTTGGCGATGTACTGCTCTGTGAACAGCTTCGAAAACTGATGGAAAGAGGCGATGTGGCCCTTTAGCAGGCTCACGAACCACTCCATAGCTACTCCGCTCAGCGTGCTCATAAACATCTTGCAGTACACAGCATCTGAACCTCCAGACAACATCATCTGAGTGTGGAAGGCTATCAGGTGTGCTTCTGGATCTTCCACCCCCGTGAACGACGCCTTCAGTCCCACCAGATTGGGAGGCACTGCTGTGTTCATGATCTCGGGGGAGAAAGGCATAGGAAATGCTCTAGGAGGCGACAGTGGCGTCGACGTCCTATCTTCAGCTGCGCGCTCCTTCTGCGCCTGCAATTCCCTACGCAACTCTTCGTTGACACGGTTCAGCTCTTCGTTTCTGCCCTGCGATGCAGTCAGCTCTGCATGCATCTTCTCCTGTTCAGCTCTCGATGCCGCGACATTATCCTGCAGCGCGCGCATCATCTCCATGACCTGCGCCATGGTAACAACTCCTTCTTCCGCAGGTGGCGCAGGTATCGTTTGTCTGGTTCTTCTACTCATCTTCTCAAGAACTTTGATGAAAGCTTCAAGAATCTTCAAGAAACTTCAAGAAACTGTGATGTGGATGGGAACAAGATTCACACGGGCCCCACGGTGGGCGCCAAATGATCTTGTCGCGGACTCGAATGTGGAGGATGTGCCTCGTCACTCCTTCGTCTAGCCCTCTGCAACTGCACGTTCTGCAAGAACGCTCCAAGATCCTTCGCTGGAACTCCAAATGATGCCTGCAAAACACACAGACGGCGCCTCTGGCGGCCGTTGTAGCTCCGACGCTCAAGTCAGGCAACAGGAACACCAAATCTCTCTCTGAATCTCTCTGTGAGACTCGTGTGTGCTCTGATCCACTCTCTCTCTGTGTGTAACTCAATTCTGTTATCACTGTGCAACGTGTATGAACGTCCCCACAATGACTCAGAAACTGTGTGTAGTGTAAAAACTGTAAGAGGTGTAATTCTGTGTAAGACTGTGTCAGAATCCCCTTACCTTACATGAGGTGGAGTACCTTTATACCTGGGCCGCGCCTCTCTCTCAGATGGTGACACGTGGAGGCATGCAGCTGACATCTACCGTACACGTGTCACACCTGAAGGGCTCTTGCACTTGTCTTTGTGCGGCTAAGTTATCCTCTTGCGGAGTAACTTAGCGCGTTTCTTCTCTCTGAGTGAGCCGCATGCTCCCAGGAGAGCGCCAGGTGTGGCTGGTCTGAGCACACTCACCAGGCGCATCCTGCCTGCATGGCCTCGCCGCACGTCTTCTGAGTGAGTGCATGCTCCCAGGAGAGCGCCTGGTGGGGCTGGTCTAAGCACACTCACCAGGCATATCCTGCCTGCATGGTCTCACCGCACGTCTTCTGGTTTGACATCATGCGAGGTGCATGTGTAACGCTCTCGCTGGAAGCCTGGGTCCCAGCTTAACACGTGTTGGCAAGAACACCGATGACCGATCTAGCTCTGCCTGCACTAACGACCGAGCGGTGCCTCATGACTATCCACCGATGACCGTGCGGTGCCTCATGACCTCCCACCGACGTTCGTGCGGTGCCTCATTACTTTCCACCGACGTCCGTGCGGTGCCTCATGACCTTCCACCGATGACCGTGCGGTGCCTCATTACTTTCCACTGACGTCCGTCCGGTGCCTCATGACCTTCCACCGACGTCTGTGCGGTGCTTCCAGGCGCTTATCTAGGCACCGCTCTAGGGGTGGTGGCCACTTGGTAACTGACCACCGATCACCATTCTAAGTGGTCTCCTCCCTGATTCGCCTGCCATCACATGCCACGTGTCACCCTGTGACTGGTCCACGTGGTCATCTGCTGCTGACGTCATCGCCTACTGATGACCGACCAGATCACTTATCCTTTTATACTCCTGGGCAAAACACATAAAAAATATCAAAAAGCTAAAAGGAAAATAATGAAAACTCAGACAAAAATGTAGCTAACCATAACAAATACATTAGCATGATACAATCTCAAGTAAATCAAGGAATCAAAACCAGTGTGAATGGAAATCCTATTATTTGAACTACAAACAGGTAATCGAATTCAAAGGTGAATAAAAATTTGATAAACTTCTCACTAGACGCTCTCTACTCTTAAGTGTTTTGGGTTTGTATTTACTCTTAACACTCATGCAAACAAATACTTTTATAAGCTTAACAAGACTCTCATAATCACAACTATTAAGCACATGCAATCAAAATATCAAGAGGACTTTATTAAGGATGTAATGAGGCCATTGTAAAAAGGTGGGTAAAAGTGTAAAATAGACTTAAAAACCACAGAAAAACAAAGGAACAATGGAGGATAGGTCTAAAACAAGTGTAAATATCATAACAATTGAACTCCTTTTTTTATTTCAAGATACCATTTTTTTTGTTTTTTTATGAAGTAGACGGTCTAACTAGTATATTTAGACGATCCACTCTTATTTTCTTTATTTGCTTTACTTTTTGTTGGTTTATTTTATTTTATCTTTTTTGGTACTAGAGAGGTAAACTATGAAAATGAGGTACCCACACTTATTCAAGAACCTATTCCCAAATTTCAAAACTCCTTTATCTTTTAAGGTAGGGATAAACATGATTTTTCTGTTTTGGGGCCTGTAATGAGGGTTAGAAACAAGAAAAAAGCTATAGGCTCAACGGGCTAACAAGTGGATTATCATGAAGGTAGGCTAATATGGCTAGTAGGTTAATCAAAGAATTCCTCAATCATGTCAGTTAATGCATGTAAATTCGTACTTTTTAGGTAAGAAGAATTTTAACCAATTGAAAACAGTTTTAATCGATTGAAAAATTGCAGAGTTTCAGGAAACAAAATTTTAACTAGTTGAAAACACTTTTAATTGATTGAAAAATCTCTTAGTTGATTAAAAATAGTTTAACTAATTGAAAAAGGTTTTGTGCTTGGACCCTTCATCATATGTGATGGAAGAGGCCCAAGCACAAGCCCAACAACTAGAAGATCAGGGCCAACAACTAGAGTTATGGCAAAGAAGATTCAAGAGGACTGGGATGCTACTAATGATGGCAGAGAAACCTTCCTATATATGTTCAAAAATGCCATAAATCTAGCGTAGAGTAGAATTTAATTTTCTTGTCAAAATAGAATAGTAATTTTACTTGTAATTTTTTTAATTGTAATTAGGGTTGGATTAGGCATCTAAAAACCAACTTAGGTTAAATTAGGGTTTCTAAAAGACTCCTAATTAACCTAGGCCGGTCCTTTAGACCTAAAATGAGCACATGTTACACACCATGTCACACCTTCCATGTGAGCTCATTTTAGGCGCTAAGATTCAAACCATTTCCATTTGAAATTCCCACCAATTTTCTTGTTTAAATCCGGCCCTCTCATCCTATATAAGGAGGTGCTTGGTTCATGTATTTTCAAGATTAATGAATGAGTGAATTGCTGCCCAAGTTGATAGCCAATCTCACTCTCTTGTCTTTGTCTCTTTAGGTTAGACACTTGAGTTTTCATTCTTCACCTACATCAAGTGATTTGGCCTCACCAATCACTCTCCATACTTAGCATGCACCTCCAAGGAAACCACAAGCTCGTAGTGAGCCTCCTTGCGCACCTCCTCCATTGAAGCTTCCACCACTCCATCTAAGAATTTCAAATCGACATGAAGGCACATCCATCATTTGGTATCTAGAGCCAAGGTTCTTCAAGATCTAAGTGTGCCTTCTTCTCTTCATTTTAATTTTGTAATCTTCTTGATTCCGTGTTGTTCATCAATTCCTTATTGTCTTTCTATTTTTAATTTTGTTTTTGATTGGTGTTGCTGTTTTGGAAATTCCAATTGGTGCATCTTGTTCAATTGTGCTTGAACAATCCGTGTGCAAATTTGATTAGGATTCTATGGAGTATTTTGTGTTGATGTTTTGTTTTTTCTTTATTTGAGTCTTTCTTGATATTTTAATCGGTTCATATTGATTGTGTTTGAGTCATTTTGATTTTTGAATCCATACAAGTTTTGTCTAGTCATGTTTCTCCTAAATTGTCATCAATTTTATGTAGTACTTTTATTGATAATTTTGGTTGTTTGATTTTAAAATTGAGTGCAGTTTTATAATTCTGTTTTTGAGCCTTTGGTGCATTTTAATTTTCATATTTAAGTTCATGCTTGTATGCTAGATCCATACAAGTTCCTATACATCAATTCTACTGTGTCTTTGAAGTTTTTCAATACTGTTTTTTAATTCCAGAATAGGTTCCTTGAAACTGTGTTGGCTGAAATTGTTTGTGAAAATTAATTTCGTTGGAGAAAAATTCTAAAATTCTAGATTTGAGTACATTGAAGTGTTAGAAAAAAATGAAAAAAAAAAGTGAAGCAAAAATCAAAATACAAAAAAAAAATGATAAATGAAATACATCCAGTGTGTAATTTTGGCGCGAAAAAAACAGTGAAGTGGCAGTAGTGTTGAAAATTTTGTCACAATTATTTGGTGTGATTCCAGCGCCAAAATTGAGCTAAGACAATGAAATTTCTGTGGTTTAAATTTCACATTCAAATTTGAAATATCCAGCTTAGCATAAATTGTTTAAGTCACGCATTTTACATCTCAAAATTTTCAGTAGTGCTGTTTTCGTTTTCTCCAAATCTAGTGCCATTCTTTAGGTTCAATCTATGTGCCACCTTTTATTGAGTACCTTAATTTTTTGTTTGCTTGTTTTATTGACCAGTCCTCGGACATCGACGACCGCTAGCAGTAGTGGGCCACGTAAGCTGGCTCCCACAAGCGGCGTGAGATAGTGTCCTTCAAGTGACATGAGCCAGCATGCTGATTAGTGGTCGGAGATCGATCAGGAGGTATGTCGACGTGTACTCGGCAACAGAGTGAAGTCGATGTGACATCGGACATCAGTGGTTCAAACAGCTAAACTGGGCCACGAGAGGTGGACCCCAGGAAACACACTAGTTATCAGTGAAACACCCAGAGTTAAGGGGAAGTCTGAGTCACAAGGTGCTCGTGCTGTGGTATGAATAATGCATTTGGGTGCAGCACCAGCAAAAGGCCCTGGGAACTCCAAGGCCCGTTAGGGTTAGGGTTCCTCAGGGGCAGACTGCATGCATGGCACGTGAACAGTGAAGGGCACCCCCAGAATGGATGGCCCCAGAGATTAGGTGCACAAGTTGGTACCCAGGTGGCCATACAGTGAGAGGTTGCACTCTAGCAAGGGAAGCCTTACACGCTAGATTACACCAAGGCTGCGTAATAGCGGCACAACGGTATTCCTCCAGAAACCCTAAATGCGGGGAACAGAGACAGGGGAAACCCTAGACTATATAAACAACAGTAAGAAACCCTAAAAAGGTATGCAACTCTTGAGACTAGAACTGTTACACACATACACACTGTTTCTTAGCCCCAGGATTGACTTGAGTGTCGGAGTGCAAACGGCCTCTAGGGCGCCCCTTTGTCTTTGCAGGTACAGAGTGTTTCGATCCAGTGAAGCAGCAACCTGAGAAAGAAAAAGAGGGTGCGAGATTGTCGTTAGAGTCAACCGACAGGGGAGTCAACCGGCAAGAACATTTGGCGCCCACTGTGGGGCCGAAATAAAACAAAGTCCTATTCACAAGCATAGAGAAGAGATCCAGAAAATGAGGAATCCCAAACAAGGTCCCGCCACTGCTGCACCAAACAGAGGAGCAAACATCACTATGCAACAAATTATGGAGACGATGGGCGCCCTCTAGGAGACAGTGGCAGCATCTAGGGCAGATCAAGAACGCATCCAGAATGACCTGGCCGCGTCGCAAGCCAGGAACGAAGAGTTGCGCATGACCAATGAGGAATTGCGCATGAATTTGCAGAATTTGCAGCAGGTAGGGTAATGCGTGGTGGATAATCGAGCCTCGCCTATGCCGCCCAGGGCATTCCCTATGCCATTCTCACAGGCTATCATGGACACCGTGGTACCACCCACCTTCGTGGGCCCTAAGACCACCTTTACAGGTGTGGAGGACCCGGAGGCCCATGTCACGGTGTTCCATACTCAGATGAGGCTCTCAGGAGGCTCTGATGCAGTACATTGCAAGCTGTTCATGAGCACGCTGACGGGCACAGTGTTAGAGTGGTTTATCAACCTCCCTAATGGCCACGTGACGTCGTTCGCACAGTTCTCTGCGCTGTTCAGGGAGCAATACATTGTTAATCGGGCTCCTTTGCCGGTGTCTTACGATCTTTTCGACGTAAGACAGTACTAGGGAGAGAGTCCCTGAAGGATTACCTCAACAGGTTTGGAGCGATGGTGGTAAGGTTGCATACCAAGGATGAGGATATGGTGGTGCACGCCTTCAGGAAGGGAATTTTGCCAGGACGCTTCAGTGAGTCACTCATCAGGAATTGCCTCAAAACCTTCTACGAGATCAGGCGTCGAGCGGTAGCCCACATAGTCGCAGAAGGGGAACTCACTGAGAAGCGCGAGAGCATTGCCCCCGCACAATCATGAGGGCCAAGTCGACCTCAGCCCATGAGGGTACATGAGGCGAGAACAAAGAAGAAGGCTCAAGGGAAACAACAACCCTACATAGCCAGGAAGCCCTAGACCAGGGCACGCGCGAAGGAGGATGCGCCCCTAGACATAACTTCCTGGTGGAATTGAAGGAGCTGATCGCTATCCCTAACATAGTGGAGAGATTGAAGATGCCCCCAAAGACTGACAAAAGATTAGGGCCTAGCAAGAACGCGTGGTGCGAGTTCCACCAAGCGTTTGGTCACTCCATCCGCAACTGTTTGGCCCTAGGCCATCAGTTGGATGAGCTGGTGAAGAGTGGTTTCTTGAATGACTACTTTTGCCAGCCATAGGAGGATTAGGCGTTGGCAGCCCCGAGGAGTGATCAGGGGCACGAGGTGCCCATTCATGGTGAAATCCACACCATCTCAGGAGGTTTTTCAGGAGGGGGGTGCACCACTTCTCAGCGAAAGAAATACGCACACTCGGTGATGGCGGTAGAGAAGTACGAGGAAGACCACACTCCTGACATTGACCTCACCTTCACCAAGGCCAATCGCTAGGATGTCGTTCCCCACGACAATGACCTGGTGGTAATATCAGTAATCACGGAGGGAAGGAAGGTGCACTGTGTGCTAGTAGATTAGGGAAGCTTGGCTGACGTGATGTTCTGGTCGACTTTCAATAAACTGTAGCTGTCTCCTGACCAGTTGAGGCCTTACTGGTTGTTTGTATGGATTTGCAGGAGACCAGGTATAAGTGCGTGGCCACATAGAGCTAAGGACCACTTTAATAGATGGTGTGGCCTCATGCACAGAAAACATCAGGTACCTTGTCGTCAACGCTCCCTTAGCTTACAACATACTTTTGGGCAGACTTGCCCTGAACAGGTTGGGAGCAGTGGCGTCGATGAGGCATATGAAGATGAAGCTGCCTTCCATGGAAGGGACGGTGATCACCATTAGATCAAACCAGAAAGAGGCAAAGAAGTGTTATGAGAATAGCCTCAAGACGAAGAGGGGGGTGTGCACCGTTACCACCCAACCACCAGGTGGGGTGTGCACGGTTACTTCCCAGCCCCTAGGTGGGGAAGGGATCACTCGAGTAGAGGTCGCCCGGGAGAGATGACCTGAACCAGTTGAGGACATCTTGGAGAGGGAGATTGGGGGAAAGATGTTCAAGCTTGGCAAGTCTTTATGCCAAGAGACACAGGACCAGATTGCCGAGGTCATTGCGCGGCACCTGGATGCCTTCGCATGGTTTGCCTTAGACATGCCTGACATAGACCCCGACTTCCTGTGTCATCGCTTTGCCATGGATCCCTAGGTCAGACCTGTTAGCTAGAGAAGGAGGAAGTTCAATGAAGAAAGATGACAAGTCATTAAGGAGGAGACACAATAGTTGTTGAGAGTCGGCCACATTAGGGAGATCCAATACCTAGAGTGGTTGGCGAATGTGGTGCTTGTGAAGAGGGCCAACGGGAAGGGGAGAAAGTGCATAGACTTCACTAACCTCAACAAGGCCTGCCCGAAGGACTCCTACCCCCTGCCAAGCATTGATGCTTTGGTAGACAGTGCCTCGGGTTGCAAGTTGCTCAGCTTCCTGGATGCATTTTCTGGGTATAACCAGATCAAGATGCATCCCATGGATGAGTGCAATACGGTGTTCATGACAGAGCTATCTTGCTACTATTACACTTGGACTGAAGAACATAGGTGCCACCTACCAGAGGCTGATGGACAGGGTACTCGCACCCATGATAGGGCGAAACGTGCAAACCTACGTGGATGACATGGTGGTGACCTCACAGGTGAAAGACTAGCACGTTGCTGATCTAGAAGAGCTATTTACAACAATATCTAAATGATCCTGCCGCTTGACTCGAACGTGGAGGATTGCCTCATCCCTCCTTCGTCTAGCCTTCTGTTCTGCAGGAACGCTCCAAGAACCACCGCCGGAACTCCAAACGCTGCCTGCAAAACACACAGACGGTGCCTCTGGCGGCCGTTGTAGCTCCGACGCTCAAGTCAGGCAACAGGAACACCAAAACTATATCTGAATCTCTCTGTGAGACTCGTGTGTAACTGAAACTCTCCAATGTGTAAGCTGTAAGAATCTGTAAAAACCTCCCCTCAATTTCGTTAAGAGTTTGTATATATACCTGAGTCTTTCTCTCTCCTGACGGTTATTCCTCTTGACATGTGGATAACATCTGATCATACACGTGTCACCATCTGGAGTATCTGCAGCTGGAACGTTACTTCCACTGTGCCCCTGCGACTAAGTTATCCACACAGGGAGTAGCTTAGTACACAGGCTACTCTGGGCGCAACCTTAACATGGCGAGCTGGTTAACCCTGGGCATTGCAGCTCACACTACACATGGTGGCAGATATGCCACTTATCCTCTATACTTAGACCATACAACAAGTGCTTGCCAAGTCTTCTCAAACACCCGGCGATGTGCTCTTTCGGCGACTTGCTGACACCTGATCTCCTAACCTTAACACACGGCGATCATGTGCAATCTAGGCGATTACTGATCATACCGGCGATGAGCGATTACTCATCCTCAAGGCGATAGGCGATTACTCACCTCAAGGCGATAGGCGATTACTCACCTCAAGGCGATAGGCGATTACTCACCTCAAGGCGATAGGCGATTACTCATCATCACAGGCTATAGGCGATTACCATTCTGAGTGATCGCCTCCCTGATTCGCCTGCTATCCTCTACCACGTGTTACTCTTTGAATGGTCCACGTGGTCAACTGCTGCTGATGTCATCGACTACTGATGACCGACCGGATCACTAAATATAGGATGAAGCTGAACCCGGAGAAGTGCGTGTTTGGGGTTGAAGTAGGCAAGTTCTTAGGCCTTTTTGCTCACTGAGCATGGGATAGAAGTGCAAGTAGTGTCAACAACACACAGACTAGCACAAGGCGCCACCAGAAGAGCACAACACGCAGACTATATGATGGAAACCATCCAGCCACACACAACCACATAATAAGGAGGATAAAGACCTAGAGGTTATTTTGGGATTTACTTGTAAATATAGGTCTAATTGGGTTTTTGTTTCTTTTTGTAGGCCCAATCAAGAGGAGAACTCTAGGGTGAAGGAATGTACAATCATATCCAAGAAGACCTCCAAGTCATCAAAACATAAACTAAAGCTTTGGTCAAAAGAACACAAGAAGACTGAGTTCCTGCTGACTAGTCAACATTATTTTTGGGCCAAGCTTTAGCTTAAATAAATTGTATAAAGTTGTTTACGATTTAATGGGCCATGTATTGGGCCTAGTAGCATAAAATAATTGGACCAAATATTTGGGCCAAGTAGCATAGGTTTTTGGGCTTGTATTTGGGCTAATAGTAAAATATGAATAGTTAGGGTTAAAAGTGACTAGTTAGGGTAACAATTAGGCTTCTTTGAGCCCAATGTAACCCTAAAACGTCTAGGGTATATTGGAGGACGAAAATCACCTTGGCATGGAGCACATGGACGTCCACATGGCAGCCTAGGAGTGGAGAGGATTTAGCATGGAAGGTGTGAGCTAAAACATGGAAAGCATGACTCCACATGGCACCTTCTCATTGGAGAGTTCTATTTTATATTTTCAAATTTTGGCTCCAAAATGTCCAGCCCTCTCTCCTATATAATGAGGTGCTTGGCTCATGTAAATGGGAAGATTAATTTGAGTGAAATTGCTACCAACTTTGTGCCAATTATCACTCTTGTCTCCTACCTCTAGGATAGACACCTTAGTCTTCATTCTTCATCTTTTCCAAGTGAGATGGCCTCACCACTCACTCTCCACACCTAACACTTCACCTTCAAGGTTTCCACAGCTCCTAGGAGTGCCTTGCACGCTTCCAACCATTGCTTCCGCCACCTTCAATTGTGTTTTCCAGCTCATGGAAGAAGGCACTGAAGCTAGGCTACATCAAGTGGTATCAGAGCCATGGTTCTTCAAGAGCTAAGTGTCTTCTTCTAATTTTTTTTGATTTTGTGTTGTTCTTCATATTTCTGTGTTGTTCTTCATTAGATCCTTGAATGTCTTGCTGTTTTTTTTCAATTTAATTTTGATTTGAATGCTGTTTGGATGAATCCAATCGGTAGAATGTGTTCAACTTGTTCTTGAGCTTCTAATTTCAATTTTGTGTAGGATTCTTGTGTGTTTTGGTGTGCTGCTTGATTTTATTAGGATTTTGAGTCTTTCTTGCACATTTTAATTGGTTCAATCTGTTTTAATTTGAGTCATTTTGATTTTGAAATCAATACATGTTTTGTCAAGTCATGTTTCTCCAAGAAATGTCATCAAATCCAAGTAGTACTTTTTCTTGATTGATTTTGTTTCTTGATTTGCTCTTGAGTTCAGTTTTTAATCTGAATTGTTTGATCCTTTGGTGCATTTTTTCTTTTAGATTTGAGTTCATATTTGTGTGATAGATCCACACAAATTCTTATACAATCATTCTATTGTGTCTTTGCAAGTTTTCAACTCTGTTTTTAATTTCAGATTAGGATTTCTAAACTGTGCTGGCTGTTTTTCATTGTGAAAATTAATTCCGTTGGAGAAAAATTCTGGAAATCTGGATCTGAGAAGTTTGGTGTCTTAGAAAAAAAGGAAAAAAAAGTGAATCAAAATTCGAAGTGAAAAAAAAATGATAAATCAAACAAAATCAGTGTTCAAAACTGGCGCGAAAAAAAAGGTAATCTGGCACCAGATTTGAAA
Organism: Phaseolus lunatus; assembly: GCA_013389735.1. Lineage (NCBI taxonomy): Eukaryota > Viridiplantae > Streptophyta > Magnoliopsida > Fabales > Fabaceae > Phaseolus > Phaseolus lunatus. The sequence continues at coordinate 29,985,141 of CM023860.1, forward strand.
AATTTATTGTAATTGATTGTTGCATGTGTTTTGAGTGATTTCAGCGCCAAAATTTGGTTAACATCTTGAAGTATCTGTGTTTAAAAATTCAAATTCAAATTTGAAAAATAAAGTTCAGCATAAATTGTTTAAGTCACGCTTTTTGACACTTAAATTCCAGTAGTTCAGTTTTGGTTTTTGTAATCCAATTCTAGTACCTTTCCTTAGGTTCATTTTGTGTGCTAGCTTTGTTGATTGCCTTATTTTGCTTGATTTTCATTTTCCTTCAACATTCCTTCCAGTTTTGTCATATATTAAAATCTCTTTGCTGTTGTCCAAATTCAAATTGAGCTTTTGTTGCTTTAATTTTTGTTGACCTCTTATGTGGTGGAAGTTTTCGAAAAGTGCTTGTTAAGTTTGGAGCTAACCTTTGTGGTGAGTGCTATTATCACTTACTAGGTGCTGAATTGATTACTTCAAGTGACTATCCTAAAAGAGGTATAGCAAGAGTGCAGCAACAAGGTTATACACAAATATACACAAAGAGGGGGAGTGCAAATAGAAAAGGTGCAAAACAAAAGGAGTGCCAAAAGGAAGAAGTGCATAGATTAGGATTTACAATTTTTGTTAATCCAATTTCCATTGTATTTTATTGAGTTGTAATTTGTTAAACCTTGAACAATTAGTGGATTAATCACGTAATTAGTCGATGAGTGTGTCTTGAAGGTTTTCTCAAGTGCCAACAAGCCTCATCATTAGGAATCCGACTAGTTTAAAGCTTTCTAGTTAGAATTAATTCATTTGTGTTTAATCGTTTTAGCATATTTGTTTTTTGTATTAAAATTATGTTTTCATTCTTGATTGTGCTCTAAGTAAATTACTTAGAGAAAGGTTTGTGAAAGTCTTGAAGGATAGAATCTGGCTAGGAAAGGTGATGGAGGACGGCTAGTCACACCCCCTCTAGTGCCAAGACGTGAGCTTGAAAGGATAGATCAAGAGCTTCTAGACCAAGAGGAAGACCGTCTAGCACCTTGCATGGAGCGTCTAGGACCTATCACAAGGTCCATGGCCAAACAAATCCAAGAGGAGACGGCCCAAGCTAAGGATGGGAGAGAAAGATACCTATACATGTTGCAAGAAGGCCCATCATGAAATTAGCTTAGTTTATGTGGTGTAAATAGCATTTTTCTTTCAAGACTTGACCTATCTTGCTTGGCAAGTTTGTGCCCACTTTTGCATTTCATTTCAAACACATTTGGTTAGCATCTAGGGTAGCATTTAAGGTACTCCTTAGCTTATAAAAGGGGTAGCCTCCTTCATGAAACTTAAGATTAATTTGAGTAAAGTTATGTTGCCAAATTTGTGCCATACTTACTCCCTTGCCTAAATCTCTTGATTTATGGTTTTAATCTTCACTCCTTCACCACCAAAGAGAGTTGGCCAAACCTCTCTCATTTTCATACACTTCATGCACCTACAAGCCACCACCACTCTTAGGAGGGCTTGACCCATTTCATCCATTGAACTTCCGCTGCATTCATCACCCAAAACGCACCATGAAGAACTCAAGAATGCCACTAAAAGGCTTGGTACTCAAGTGATCCACCTCCCTTTCCTGGGAATCTACCTACATTACTCCACCTATCTTTCTTGTGGTAAATTGCTTTTAACACATAACTTTAATCATGTCTTCTCATTCTCCTCATTCTAATGAAAATGATAGAAAGTTTATTAAATTTCTTTTGAAACAATTAGCTCAAGACTTTCAATCATTTTCACATAGACAATTGCAACATGAGGCCCAACTCAAAGAAAGGGATACCCATTTTGCTTTGTTGGAAAAAGAGTTGAGGATGGTTAAAGAAAAAGATGAATACACCCATAAATAAAAAAGAAGCTCACATGCATCTAGGGGTAGTGATTATCTTGGTGAACAAAGCCTTAGGATTAATGAGTACTACCAACCACTCCCTAGAAGAGCTAGAAAAGAGAGAAAAGAAAGCACTAAGGAGGTTAGGGTAGATCTACCTTATTTCTATGGAAAAGAAAACATAGAAACCTACCTAGATTGGGAAATGAAGGTAGAACAATTGTTTGCTTGTCATCAAGTAGGTGAGGAAAGAAAAGTACCCTTAGCCATCCTAAGCTTTCAAGGTAATGCTATGAATTGGTGGATTGCCCTAAAAAGAGAGAGACATCTCCACAAGGACCCTCCCATTACGTGTTGGAATGATCTTCGGGGAGCCTTGAGATGTCGCCATATTCCCTCAAACTATAATAGGAAGTTGATGGATAAGCTCCAAAGACTTCATCAAAAAAATATGAGTGTAGAAGAATATTGGCAAAAGATGGTGTTATATATTATAAGGGCAGGGATTAAGGAAGAAATTAATACCACCATTTCAAGGTTTTTAAGTGGTCTTAAACTTGAGATAAGAAACAAAGTTGAACTTTTACCTTATAAAGATTTAAATGACTTGATTCAACTTTGCATTAAAGTTGAAAAAGAAATTTTGAAAAAAGAATCAAGTCAAAAACAAAGTTCATACTTTGTACCTTATGAAAAGGATGAGTTCCAAAGAGGGGAAGGGCATATAAAAGAAACATCTCTAGAACCTTCCCAAGAGATATCTAAAAATGAGCACATCTCCCACACTCAAACTAAAGAAATTCAGTGTTTTAAATGTCTTGGTAGAGGTCACATAGCATCCCAATGTCTAAATAGGAGAACTATGATCCTAAGAGGGAGTGATAAGTATAGTAGCCAAGAAGATGAGTCTAGTGGGGGAGAGAAAAAAGAAAATAGTGAGGGGGCATATCCTTGTGAGGGAGAATTAATGATCCAAAGAACCCTCAATAATCACCCTAGTGTGAACCAAGAGACACAAAGAGAGAACAATTTTCATACAAGATGCAAAGTTTTAGAAAATGTTTGTTTTCTCATTGTGGATGGTGACTCTTGCTACAATTGTTGTAGCACTAGGATGATTGAAAAGCTAAATCTACAATTAATACTTCATCCTAAACCTTATAAACTTCAGTGGATTAATGAAGGTGGGGAATTAATTGTAGACAAGCAAGTGAAAGTCAAGTTTTTTGTGGGAAACTATAAAGATAAAGTTTTATGTTGTGTAGTTTCCATGGAAGCTTGTCATATTTTGTTGGATAGACCATGGAAATTTGATCAGAAAGCTTTGCATAATGGTCTTACCAACAAGATTACTTTTACTCATAAAGAGGAAAAGTTTGTACTCTATCCTTTAACACCATTAAAAGTGGTAAAGGACCAAGTACAAATGAAACAAAAAAGAGAAAAAAAGAAAATAAAAACTGAAAAATTGCTAGCTCTTCTAGAACAAAAGCTAGTGTCTAAAGAGTTTAGTAATAAAAATTCAAAACAAGGGAGGAAAGACTTAGAAAAGAAAATTATGTACTCCTCTCTAAAGAAATCTTTTGAGAAATTGCCAAAAAAAAGAGAAAAACAAGAGGAATGACTGTAACATCCCGCCAAAATACTATTCATATTTATATAATGAAAATAAAGGTAAGCAAATATTTTGAAGTGAACAAAATTATATATATGTAATGAAGTTTCTCCTCACAGGGAGTTTAATACAAATTCGGTCAATTTCCAACACTTAAACAAAATTACATTAAAATAGAAAGACAGGCGATCTCCTATCAGAAAAAGGCGATCTCCTATCAGAGAACGGCGATCTCCTATCAGAAAACAGAAGAAGGGTGATCGCCTAACAGAAATAGGAACAGGCGATCTCCTTCCGGCGACCACTCACTGAGGAGTTCTACTTCCTGCAACATCATCTGCTCCCGTGTAAATTATACACGATCATCACAGGGTTAAGAAAAAGCCAAACACAACACCAAAAATCACAGGGTAAGCTAGACATTTGAAAGAGAGTTGAGATATGAAACTTTAAAATCAAGATAAAACAAATTGAAGACACCCACGTAAAAACTATCAATTTTCTCGTTCCCTTCACATGACCACCAAGTAATCACACATTTCACAATATTCTCGAGACATTCTATTTCACATAATGCATCAAGTGTCTATCAATTTCAATGTTCCTCATTTCTCACCTCAGACTTCCACTGACTCATCACACAAGACACTTGACCCTACTTCCGGAAGACTCGTGCGTTGAACTTAGCATCCAGAGACATGCACCTGTCATACTGCCCCACTGTGAAATCACACACATTCACAGGGTCGCCGTGAAATCACACACATTCACAAGCGTATAAATGAATCTCAATATCTTCACTCTCCTAGTATGACAGGGTTAATTCATATAACAGGCCGAGCTCGTTCTTTTTCACACGACTCACCCATTCATATGAACCTCCTTCGACTCTCACCAACTGAATAACTTCCTCTATGTGATTCCATTATCTCAGCAGAGTCAGGATCGCCTCATTCACAGGATACTCACAGATCAATACACCCTCATAAATCTCCACACGGTATTTTCTTTCCTGAAAATACTATGCTTTGATCACTCTTTCACATTCATCCAATGCATCATTCAACACGTAAAAGCACAATACCATCATATAACATTTGAATCTTTTCTCAAACAATCCCAATCACAGTAACAAGCATACCACCGATCAGGTTTTCGAATAGCATATACATTTTTCATTTCAATCTCGACAAGTTCAAAGCGACACTAAACAGGGGAGTTCGAAATCTGTATTTAAAACCGGCGATCACGTCGCCCAAACACATAAGAACAGAACATCATGAAAAAGGGGTTTAAAACCGGCGACCACGTCGCCCAAACACATAGAACAGAGCATCACGAAACAGAATATGAAACCGGCGACCACGTCGCCCTCACTTCAGAAAACAGCAATTCTACGGCTTTTATTGAAATAAAGCTAGCTTCCCTTACCTGGACTTGCGCAAAACACCAAGAGCTCCAAGACCCACCGAGCTTAAAGGATGCCTTAGCTCTGTTTTAGCGTCTGGTTTGTAGGACTTGCAGAGAACCTCCCAGGTGCTCTAAGGGCAGTCGTCGCTGGTTGCACTGGTGCTTGAGGTTGCCTGAATCGCAGCGCGAAGGAGAGAAAAGAGAGGGATGAAGATGCACTCACTCTTTCACTCTCGAGTCTCTGTAACGTTCTTTGCCTCCTCGCAGTGGGTTTTTGAATCCAAGCCTACTAGTCCACGCATGCTGCTGCCACCACCCCCTCTGCAAGAAAGCCAGAGTGTACGTTTCACTGAACAGTACGGCCACGGTTGTCTCTTGTGCATGCCAACCACTTCCCTGAACAGTACGACCGCGAGTGTCTCTTGTGCATGCCAACTTTCTGATGTCACTATTATGAACCACCCTTTTTGTCTACGTGGCGCGCGTGCAGGACGTTTCATGCTGGGAGTCTGGGTCCCACTATATCTGTGTGAAGCTCGACATCGCGCGACAACTTTCCACCGCTGACTCATCCTGGCGAACGACCGATGTCTCGTCCTGGAAGACGACCGATGTCTCTCTCTGGGAGACGACCGATGTCTATCCCTGGCGACGCCCACATGCCTCTCGCGCCCTGGCTATGCCTGCATGCCTCGCGCCCCGGCGACGCCCGCATGCCTCTCGCACCCCAGCGTTGCCCGCATGCCTCGCGCCCCGGCGTTGCCCGCATGCCTCGCGCCCCGGCGTTGCCCGCATGCCTCTCGCGCCCTGGCGACGTCCACATGCCTCGTGCCCTGGCGATGCCCGCATGCCACGCGCCTCGCGCCCTGGCGATCATGTGTAGTAGGCGACCGGCGATTTTGTTCTAACCAGGCGATCTTATAGTCTTCTAAGCTACACTTTCCTTCCTTTTTATTTCAAATGAAAACATACTTAGAATTCATTTAAAATATACCCTTTTATTCCAATTTAATTTTACAGGTCCTTACAATGACAACATAAAAAGAGTGATTTTTATACAACTGCTGAAACTAACTCATTTGATTTGTTTGATGACTCCAACAGATGGACATTTGATCCTGGAGGAGCATAGTTTTCAAAGCAGGAATAAGACTGTTGTTCAAGATCAACCTTGTAGATCTGAGGACAGATCCTCTCAAGAGGGAGGGGATGATGGAAACCATCCAGCCACACACAACCACATAATAAGGAGGATAAAGACCTAGAGGTTATTTTGGGATTTACTTGTAAATATGGGTCTAATTGGGTTTTTGTTTCTTTTTGTAGGCCCAATCAAGAGGAGAACTCTAGGGTGAAGGAATGTACAATCATATCCAAGAAGACCTCCAAGTCATCAAAACATAAACTAAAGCTTTGGTCAAAAGAACACAAGAAGACTGAGTTCCTGCTGACTAGTCAACATTATTTTTGGGCCAAGCTTTAGCTTAAATAAATTTTATAAAGTTGTTTAGGATTTCATGGGCCATGTATTGGGCCTAGTAGCATAAAATAATTGGACCAAATATTTGGGCCAAGTAGCATAGGTTTTTGGGCTTGTATTTGGGCCAATAGTAAAATATGACTAGTTAGGGTTAAAAGTGACTAGTTAGGGTAACAATTGGGCTTCTTTGAGCCCAATGTAACCCTAAAAAGTCTAGGGTATATTGGAGGACGAAAATCACCTTGGCATGGAGCACATAGACGTCCACATGGTAGCCTAGGAGTGGAGAGGATTTAGCATGGAAGGTGTGAGCTAAAACATGGAAAGCATGACTCCACATGGCACCTTCTCATTGGAGAGTTTTATTTTATATTTTCAAATTTTGGCTCCAAAATGTCCAGCCCTCTCTCCTATATAATGAGGTGCTTGGCTCATGTAAATGGGAAGATTAATTTGAGTGAAATTGCTACCAACTTTGTGCCAATTATCACTCTTGTCTCCTACCTCTATGATAGACACCTTAGTCTTCATTCTTCATCTTTTCCAAGTGAGATGGCCTCACCACTCACTCTCCACACCTAACACTTCACCTTCAAGGTTTCCACAGCTCCTAGGAGTGCCTTGCACGCTTCCAACCATTGCTTCCGCCACCTTCAATTGTGTTTTCCAGCTCATGGAAGAAGGCACTCAAGCTAGGCTACATCACTATAGCCCTTGGCCGTTTCATACCTAGGGAATCGACATTCTGGGGCCTTTTCCCTTGGCTGTGCGGAAGATGAAATACCTCGTGGTCACCATAGAGTATTTCATGAAGTGGATAGAGGCTGAGCCAGTACGTAGCACAAATCACAACCCACAAGATCCAACACTTCGTATGGAAGAACATAGTATGCCGCTTTGGAGTACCAAAACGGTTGGTGTCTGACAATGGCACTTAGTTCGCAAGCCAATAGTTGGGAAAGCTGTGTACGGAGCTTGGGATAAAGTAGGTGTTCGCGTCAGTCGAGCACCCCTAGACTAATGGGCAGGTCGAGTCAGCCAACCGAGTCCTACTGAGGGGGCTGAAGAGAAGGCTAAAGGGACTTGGGCAAAAGAAGTCCCAGAATTGTGTGGGCTTACCACACTACTCCCCAGTCCACCACCAAGGAAACACCTTTCAGCTTGGTGTATGGTTCAGACGCAATGATCCCTGTGGAGAGCCAGGAGAACTCGCCACGTTTTCAGATCTTTGTAGCTTAAGAATCCAGCAAAGAGAGAAAGGTGAACCAGGACCTACTAGATGAAGTAAGGGAGGAAGCGGGAATGAAAGCTGAAGCTTTGAAGAGAAGGGTGGAGCACAAGCAAAGTTCCAACCTAAGACCTCGGCAGTTCCAGGTCGCCAACCTGGTGATGCAGAAAGCCCATCCATATCAGCTGGAGAACAAGTTGTCCCCCAAGTAGATTGGTCCCTTCAGAGTTACAGAGGCCCTTGGGAATGGGGTGTAACATCCCGCCAAAAACCTTTTCATATTTATATAATAAAATAAAGGTAAAACAATAATATCGAAGTGAACATATATATATATATATGTATATATAATGAAATTTCTCCTCACAAGGAGTTTAATACATATCCAGTCAGTTTTCCAAACTTAAACAAAATACAGCAAAATAGAAAAACAGGCGATCTCCTAACAGAAAACAGAAAACAGGCGATCTCCTATCAGAAACAGAAAACAGGCGATCGCCTAACAGAAACAGAAACAGGCGATCTCCTTCCGGCGACCACTCATTGAGGAGCTCTACTTCCTGCAACATCATCTGCTCCCGTGTAAATTATACACGATCATCACAGGTTTAAGAAAACATCCACAAAACAAAAACGCAGGGTAAGCTAGATATTTTAAAGAGAAAATTAGATATGAAACTTAAAAATCAAGATAAAACAAATTTAAGACACCCACGTAAAAACCATCAACTTTCTCATTCCCTTCACATGACCATCAAGTAATCACATATTTCACAATTTCCTCAAGAGTCGTTCAATTCACATAATTCCATCAAGTGTCTATCAATTTCAATGTTTCTCATTTCTCACGTCAGACTTCCACTGACTCATCACACAAGACACTTGACACTACTTCCGGAAGACACGTGCATTGACTAGACTCAGAGATCTGCACCTGTCATACTACACTGCTGTAAAGTTCCCACAGCTATGCGCATCAACATAATCTCAATCTCAATCTCATCACTCTCCTAGTATGACAGGGTGAATCCACACAACAGGTCAAGTAGTTATCTTTCAAACAACTTACCCATACGTATGAACCTCCATCGACTCTCAACGCATGAATAACTTCATCTATATGATTCCATTATATCAGGAGAGTTAGGATATCTCATTATAGAAATCACCGATCAATGCACATCCTACACGATCTTACACGGTATTTTCTTTCCTGAAAATACTATGCCTTGATCCCACATTCACAACATTCAACACATCATATAACACTTAAATGAATGATTCCAATCACAGCAACAATCATTCCAAGGTTCAGATTTTCGAATATCACATTTCAATCTCAAACAGTTTCAAACGACACTAAAACAGGGGAGTTCGAAATCAACATTAAAACCGGCGATCACGTCGCCCTCACTTCAGAACCTACTCGCCTAACGTTTTTATAAACGAAAATGCTAGCTTCCCTTACCTGAACTTGCGCAAAACACCAAGAGCTCCAAAACCCACCGAAGCTTAAAGATGCCTTAACTCTGTTCTAGCGTCCTGACGGAAAACTCGCAGAGAACTCCCCAGGTGTCCAAGGGCAGTCGTCGCTCGTCGTACTGGTGCTTGAGGATGCCTGAATCGCAGCGCGAAGGAGAGAAAAGAGAAGGATGAAGGTAAACTCATTCTGTCACTCTTGAACCACTGCAACGTTCTTTTCCTCTCAGGAGTGAGTTTTTGGATCTAAACCAACTTGTCCACAATTGCCGCTGCCACCACCCACTCTGCAGGAAAGCTTGCGTGCACGCTTCCCTGAACAGTACGGCCACGTGTGTCTCTGCGCATGCCAACTCTCTGATGTCACTATTCTGAACCACCCTTTTTGTCTACGTGTCGCGCGTGCAGGACGTGTCATGCTGGGAGCCTGGGTCCCACCTTATCTGTGTGAAACTCGACATCGTGCGATAACTTTCCACCGATGACTCATCCTGGCGGACGACCGATGTCTTTCTCTGGAAGACGACCGATGTCTCGCCCTGGCGATGCCCGCATGCCTCGCGCCCTGGCGTTGCCCGCATGTCTTGCGCCCTGGCGATGCCCGCATGTCTCGCACCCTGGCGATGCCCGCATGTCTCGCGCCCTGGCGATGCCCGCATGTCTCGCGCCCTGGCGATGCCCGCATGCCACGCGCCCTGGCGATGCCCGCATGTCTCGCGCCCTGGCGATGCCCGCATGCCTCGCGCCCTGGCGATGCCCGCATGCCTCGCGCCCTAGCGATGCCCGCATGTCTCGCGCCCTGGCGATGCCCGATGACACATCGCCACGCCTTGCTGAAGGTTCTTCATCCCACTATGTTACGTCCAAGGTATCATCTCCACATGACTTGGTCGTCGGTAGCTTCACATTTCCAAGAGTAGATCAGCACTACTCCTCGTGCGCCCATGCATGCAACACTAAGAACGATTTCTTATGCTCAAGCATAGAGCTTCGCATGCACAGCGTATCTAAGGCTTAACCCACACCTTGATACGCGTGGTTTTTGGAACCCACTATGGTTGATCCAGTATCTTGACCACATACTGAGTGCACTTTCGGCGATCATGTGCACCATAGGCGATTGGCGATTATGTACCAGAGAAGTCGGAGGTCGCCTCCATCTTCAACCACGGCGATCTCGTAGACTTCTAAGCTACACTTTCCTTCCTTTATATTTTAAATAAAAACATACTTAGAATTCACTTAAAATATATCACTTTCATTCCAATAAAATTTTCTAGGTCCTTACACGGGGCATACAGGCTTGAAACTTTAGAGGGTAGGCCGATTCCTCGTACATGGAATGCGACTCACCTGAAGTTTTATTTGAGTTGAATTGTAACATTGTACACAGTTTCTGGGGGACACTCTTTTTTCCCTTATAAGGGTTTTTAATAAGGTCACCCAATAAAAATTTCAATTGAAGTATATTTTTCGAATATTTTAAGAACCATTCACCTGGGGTTAGAAGTCTCGAGAGTGGGAAGGAAGGTTCGCAGAGAACACCTCCCCCTCGAGTGAAAACGCCAAGGTTGAACAGTATGGTTCACCAGTTAAATCCTCCCTTGCCCTTGGGCGATGAGAGGTCAGTTAAGAACCGTCTGCTTGGGTTAGAAGTCTCGAAGCGGGAAAGGAACGTTCGCAGAGAAATCCTCCCCTTTAAGTGAAAACGCCAAGAACGATTCGCACCAGTTAAATCCTCCCTTGCCCTTGGGCGATTAGAGGTCAGTTAAGAGCCGTTCCCTTAGGTTAGAAATCTCGAAAGAGGGGAAGGAAGGTTCACAGAGAACACCTCCCCCTTTTGAGTGAAAATGCCAAGGTGGAACAGTATGACTCACCAGTAAAATCCTCTCTTGCCTTGAGCAAGGAGAGGTCAGTTAAAGACAACTCGTGTGTTAGAGGTCTCGAGGTCGGGTAAGGAAGGTTCGCAGAGAGCACCTGCCCCTTTGAGTGAAAACGCTGAGAACGATTTGTATGCTTCGAAGGTCCTCACCTAAGGCTTTGCATAAATAAGGAGTGATCATAAGAATAGTATCCCTTGATCGCAGAACAACGACGAACAAACGACACGGTTCACTAGTACCAAGAAAGAGTCATCTAAGGTTAGCATGGTTTCCTCTTACAATTTCGCAGGATGAAGCGTGCTACCTAAGGGGTGGACCTATGTCAAAGACGTTGTTAGTAAAGATTCCTAAGGTGATGATTCCTAAGGCAATCAAGTGGAGATCAAGGTAAAGAACACAGAACATGAGAAAAAGGCACAGTATAAAGCAGTAAATTATTTACAAGTCCAATGTTATAGATGAAAGAGAAGATTACAAGAAGTTCAAGGGTCCAGCTATTACAAATCAAGAGACCTAAGCCCTAGGAGTGAGCTGCCCATCGACAACCTGCATCGACACAGAGAAGGGAGAGAGGTCTATCTCAGGATGCACGCAGGCAACCTAAGCAAGGGCCTCATCAAACCTTGCTCTAAAGGCTTCTGCAGCATCTTCAGTCAGCTCAGCCTCGGTCTTCTTGAGCAGTTCAACTTGTTGGGCGAGTTCTCCTTCCACCCTGCCCAGTTAGACCTCTTGATTGGTGGCCATTTCCTCCAGCCTGGCCACCTTAGCTTGTGCCCCCTCCAGCTGCTCCTCCAGATCAATTATCTTGTTGTAGAGAGGGAGGATTTTCACTTCAAGCTGGAGGGCCTCCTGACCCTTGTCAAAGAGGAGCTTCTTGGTCTCCTTTTCAGATTGGCAGAGGTTGCTCAGCTCTTGGTTTATAGTATCCTCGCAGTTAGCAGATATTTGGACTTGGAGAGCAAGCTCCTCCTTCATCCTTGCCTCAGACTGGCTTACCAAGGCGAGTTCCCCCTTCAGCCTCACCTTTGCTTGGGTCACTAAGGTGTTGGAGGCGGCAAGGAACTCACCGAGGCCTCGTCCCATGCAGTCCCTCAGTGATTCCCCGTCAAAAGCCTCCATCGCCTCATTATTCTGAAGGCACTTGAGGGCCTGTTGGAGTATGGAGGGAAGCTCTGGGGCAGGAGGCACACAACCCCTGGGGGTGCTTTCCTCACTGTCTTCTAACGCAAGATGTCCGCAAGGAGAAGAAGCACTGGGGGGGTTGTCCATGAAGGATGGAGGCTGGTCATCGGTAGCCGAAAGAGACGTGGCCGCGACCCCCACTCTTGGCCTCTTGAAGACGAGGCCATCCTTTGTGTCCTCGTCCTCAGAGTCAACCGTGACCACCCCTTTATCACCAGGGGCTGGGTTGGGCGATTCCTGAACAAAGGCTAGGGGACCAGCGGGGACTGAGCCGCTCGCACTAGCAGTTGCCGCTCGATGGCAGGCAACCAGCTCAGCCAATCTTTTCTTCTTCTTTGCATCGAGCACCATGTCTGCACCAAAAAAACAAGCATGAGAAGACAATTCAACACAATAAGTAATAGCATCAAATACAGGGAGAAATAGCTAAAAGATAGAGGAGCAGGTACCAATGTAGCCCTTGAGGGACTCAGCATTGTACTCATGCTTAATCAGCTGGGTAGTGTTAAACACCACTCCCAAGCTTGAAAGAAGCTGGCACAGTTCACGATTAAAGGGGGCCAGCTCCTCGAGACCCTTGGGTTTCTTGAACATTAGCTTTTCAACCCAATACAGGGGAAACCCATCAAGCAGAGTGGGGTCGTAGGAGCTGCAGCACACCCTGAAGAACTTCCCTTTGAAGCCCTTGTAGGATTGCTGAAAGAGAGTCAGGAGGACTCTCCCCACCACCCCGTTGAGGCTTACCCAAAGCCTCTTCCAGGGGCTCTTCGCTTCGAAGAAGTGGAGGAAGACGTCCACAGAAGGAGGGTGCCCCAGGTGGTTGCATAGAATAGCGAAGGCCCTCACAAAAGCCCATTTGTTGGGATGTAGCTAGGCAGGGGCCACATTGAGCTTTGTGAGGAGCACCCGCTCGAACCCAGTGAGGGGCAAGCGAAGCTTAATCCGCTTGAAGATGGTCGCATATAGGAAGAAGAAGGACTCCCCATCGTTGGAGCGATTGTCAACACATATGGGTTCGCCCTCTGTGCAAGGTCGAACCGAGACGTATGCGTCGCATTCCCTGCAAAACACGCGGCCCTTGATTTCAGCCTCATCATCTCTGTGCCTCCTCAAGTCCTCGCAGGTGGTGAGTTTGGAGGTGTCAGCGAGGAGGTCATCGGAGGCCCAAGGGTAGAGGGCTCTGTAGTCAACTGAGGGAGGAGGGTTGGAAGTGGTTTTGGTTCTTCCCATCTCGAACAAAGCTAAAAAAGGAGAGGCAAAAGGAAGGAAAACGAGGGTTTAGAAGAAGTGATGGTGTGGCTCAATGAAGCAGAAGAACAGAGACTAAAAAACGAAGAAGAGAAACGGTGCAAAACAGAAACCCTAAGGTGCAGGAATTATAAACAGAGCCAGAGCAGTTATCGCATGTCATAAATGGAGAAATCATGAAATAAAGGCAAGCAAAGGAATAAAAATCATACCTTTAGAGAAGTTGAGGGTTGAAGGTCGAGATTGTTGAGAGGGAAGTGAGAGCGTTTGGGAGAAGGAAAATGATCGAAGGAAAGCTTAAGCAAAAGTGATGAAACAGTGAGGAAACGTGGGGTTTTGAAAGGGTTTAACGTGGGCAAGGGAGAGCAAGTGGCAATAACCCCCAACCGTTGATCAGGCCACGTGTACGCAGATTAAAAAAGTGTGGTGAGACGTCATTTCGGCAACAGAGTATGCTGATGTGTACTCAGCAACAGAGTGAAGCCGGTGTGACATCGGGCATCAGTGGTTCAAACAACTAAACTGGGCCACGAGAGGTGGACCCCAGGAAACACACCAGTTATCAGTGAAATGCCTAGAGTTAGGGGGAAGTCTGAGTCACAAGGTGCTCGTGTGTGTGGTGTGAATAGCGAATTTGGGCGCACCACCAGCAAAGGGCCCTGGGAACTCTAAGGCCCGTTAGGGTTAGGGTTCCCCAGGGGCAGACTGCATGCATGGCACGTGAACAGTTAAGGGCACCCCCATAATGGATGGCCGTAGAGATTAGGTGCACAAGTTGGTACCCAGGTGGCCATACAATGAGAGGTTGCACTCCAGCAAGGGAAGCCTTACGCGCTAGATTACACTAAGGCAGGGTAATAGTGATGCAATGGTATTCCTCCAGAAACCCTAAATGCGGGTAACAGATACAAGGGAAACCCTAGACTATATAAACAACAGTAAGAAACCCTAAAAAGGTACGCAGCTCTTGAGACTAGAACTGTTACACACATACACACTGTTTCTTAGCCCTAGGATTGACTTGAGTGTCGAAGTGCAAACGGCCTCTAGGGCGCCCCTTTGTCTTTGCAGGTACAGAGTGTTTCGATCCAGTGAAGCAGCAACTTGAGAAAGAAGAAGAGTGTGCGAGATTGTCGTTAGAGTCAACCGACAGGAGAGTCAACCGGCAAGAACACTTGTCATTTACATCCAATACTCTTTCAAGTCTTGTCATATATCAATTCTCTTTGCTTTAGTCCAATTTTAAATTGAGTTTTTGTTGTTTTAAAATTTGTTTGACCTCTTTCTAGGTGGAAGTAATTCAAAAAGTGCCTTGGTGAGTTTGGAGAACATTTTTGGTGAGAATTGTATCACTCAAATAGGTGCAGATTTGAATAATCAAAGTTGAATATCCTCAAGAGGTATAACAAGGGGACAACTGCAAGCTTGTACAAAAATATACACAAAGAAGGAGTGTAAAAAGAAGGAGTGCATAGATTAAGATTTAAAATTTTGGTGCTTCAAAATTTGTTGATTCAATTTTCATTGTATTTTCTTTGAGTTGTATCTTGTTAAAATTTGAACAATTAGTAGATTAATGGCGCAATTAGACGGTGAGTGTGTCTTTGAGGTTCTAAGTGCCAAGAAGCCTCACCATTAGGATTTCGACTAGTTTTCAAAGCTTACTAGTTAGAATATTTTCAATTGTGTTCAATTGTTTAGCATTCCTTTTTTCTCACATAAAATTGTGTTTTCATTCTTGATTGTCCTCTAAGTGAATTACTTAGAGAAAGGTTTGTGAAAGTCTTAGAGGATAGAATCTGGCTAGGAAAGGCTTGGTAGTTAAGTGATCCAAGTGATCCACCTCCCTTTCCTGGGAATCTCCCTTACATGGTATCCATGGTAGAAATGGGCAGAAACCAGAAACAGAGAAAAAAGGATGAATTTTTTATGTGATACAGCAAGAGATGAGCCAATTAATTGTTTTTCTAGAGAAAAATAGCTGCATAGGGTTTTATAGCAGCAAAGAACCCTACTTTAATTCTTTTCATGTTGTGGGCTTCAATATCCAAGCAGAGAAGACTGGTCTAAGAATGCATAGTGACACGTCAACCCTTAACAAGAATAACATGGTCAGCACATGTTGATTTGACTAGTCATAAAGTGATGTGAATTCAAGAACATAAGATGAAAGGTTCTTGACATTCTTAGGAAACATCTTGAGTTGGTCATTAGAGAGGCACTTTTTCTTAGAATTGGATCAATTTTCTAAGTCAAGAACTCACCAAAACTAATGCCAAAACACAAACTCATATGGAAGTTCCAATTATTATCAAATTGAACCGAACAAAGATGAAATTAAAGGCAAGGAAACTGAATATAAGTGCTGGAAAAGAAGAACAAGCTGCTGGAAACACAAATCAACCAAACAATCACACAAGAACACAAGCTAAGACATGAAAATTAAAAAAGAAGGAAGAAAGGAGAAGAAAATGCTCATGAAGATGGAGGAATGGTTGGATGATCACGCCACTAAGAGGATGAAGGCTCCTAGATGAGTGTGCAAGCCGCCACTTGAGGTAACCATTGAACCTTCAAGATAAGACTAGTGAAGAAGATGCAAAGCTCGACAATGCTCACTCCAAAATTGAGTATAATTTCTCTAATTCAAAATTCAAATCTGCATTTTACAAGAGCTCACACCTTTATTTATAGTGTGAGGGTGCTGAAAAATAGGTGGGAAAATTCAAAAGAAACTCTTTTGAAATTCCCACCAAAACAAGTCACATGGGAGGTGTGACCTTTTTCTACTATGACACCTCCTAAAAACTACACTTACACCTACTCTCCTAAGTCACATGTACAATGTGACTTTATTTTACATATTCACACTCCTATATTTAATATCCACACCTCCTACAACTTATACAAAAGAAAAACAAATGATGCTCTTTTATTTAATGCTTGGCCTTGCTTCTCATGGATTGGACTTGGGCTTCTTGGGCTTGGCCTTTTTGGGCTTGGGCTTTGGGCTTGGGCCTCCTCTTTTGAAAAGACTAATAAGAAAAACTTTAAATGTTTTGGTGGATGGCCTCTTCCTCCATTAGTGAAATCCTCTCTTCCTTGATATCCATCATAAAGGCACTTGAATTTCCAAGATTTTGGAATATATTCCTTTTATGACAAGAAGCAACCTTCTCCTGAACCATAACAGACTGTTCAAAAACTTCCTTTTGACTCACTTTCTTCGAAAAACATAATCTGCAACTAATAAAGACAAAAATCAATTAAATCAGTTTTATGCAGTGCTGTCAGAGGAGAAACAATCGGTTGTTTCGAGAAAACAATCGGTTGTTTTTCTGTAACAGCGACTTATGACGTTCAGAGATAGAGATATCATGTAGAGTTGAATCAAAACAGAATTTGCTATATTTAACTCATACATAATTTTGAAAAATACCACTATAAAAAGAAATTGAAATACAGAAACATAAAAGGTCTTATCCTTTTTATCATAGAGCCCTTTTCAAAGAGTCATAAGCCATTGATCAAGAATTCTTCTTTTGGATAAAGTCTTTTTCCTCTAGAAGCTTGATTTGATGACTCTAGGGTCCCTGGCTTCTTAGCATTCCTGCAAATCAAATTCAAGTAGCTAGATTTGTTCCCCTTACAAAAGTGGGTCCTTTTGCATCACATTTGTTACTTGAAACCTTAGACAATTTAGGAATCCATCTCATTTTACCTTTAGGCACAACATATTTCCTGATTTTACAGAATCTAACTTAATGGCCTCTCTTCATGCAGTAAAAGTTTGTAACAACTAGTTGTTTCGTGTTTTCAATCGGTTGTTTTTCTGGTACTTTAGAGAAAGGCTTTGAAATTCCACTTTTCTTGCTTTGTGGATTAAAACCCAATCCAGACTTTCCAAAAACACATTTTTGAGAAGATAAAACAATTTCAAAGTTGGATTTGCCTTTTGAAAGCTTGTCTATAGTTTTTCAAGATATTGGACCTTCTTTTCAAGGTTTTCACAATTTTCACAAAATTTTAAATCACACAAGCAAGAAGAGTTTTTGTAACGCAAATCAGGGTTTTCAAGAACAGTTTTAGAATTTTCCAACTCTTCTTCTAGAGCCTTAACTCTTTTCTCAAGCCAGTTGTTCAACCCTTTCAACCGGTTGTTCAAGAGAGCCAATCAGTTGGCTTCCTCATGAGTTTCTTTAAAAGCTTGAAGTAATTGACTATAATTTTCTGCATTTAAGGAAACACTAGAACTTACACTGCTATCATCATCTTCTCCATTTGCCATCAAACACAGATTGGCTTCTTCATCTTCACTTGATGAGGAGCTTGATGATGATATTTCATTTTCATCCCATGCAATGTAGGCTTTCTTGGATTTTCCTTTCTTTTCCTTCTTATTTGACTTCTTCTCTTTGCCCTCTTTGTTTAGACAATCTACTTTTATATGACCTTGTTCTCCACAACCATAGCAAGTATAATTGTTAGAGTTAAAATCACTACTTTTCTTGTTTCCATACCTTTTGTAAGGACCTATAAATTTATTGGAATAGAAGTGATAGATTTTAAATAATTTCTGAGTATGTTATTATTTAAAATAAAAAGGACATAAAAATAGAAAATTATCATAGTGGTCAGACCTCGGACGTCGCCTAAGGTCTGGGGTCAGCTGGTAGAGGGCGGTCGGTTGACCATTGTACTAACCAAGTAGTCAGGTGCGATGACTTTATCGTGAGGTAATCACGTGGGCGTGCTTGAAGGGAGGGGGCACGTGAATCAAGAAGGGTAAGAGAAAGGAAGGTGTAGCTTAGAAGTCGATGAGATCGCCATTTGTTGAAGAAGGCAGCGGCCTCCGACTTCACCAGTATGAAATCAGCAATCGCCTATGGTGTACATGACCGCCAATCGCCTATGGTGTACATGATCGCCGAAAAGAGCACATCGCCGAGTATTCGAGAAGACTTGGTAAGCACTTAGTATGTGGTCTAAATACAGAAGATGAGTGATATAGAAGATAGGTGGCATATCTGCCACCATGAGTAGTGTGAGCCGTGATACCACAGACTTAGAGGAATGGGAGGACGAGCCCTCAGCTGGGTGTGACGATGTGACATCGGTGACCAGAGTGAGGCGATGTGTCCTCGTCACACACAAGGGCGATAAGAGATCGCCAACAGGATGAGAGGAACATCGGTCATCAACCAGGATGGGAGACACATCGGTTGTCTGCCAGGGTGAGACATCGGTTGTCTGCCAGGGTGAGACATCGGTTGTCTACCAGGGTGAGGAATCAGTCGTCCGTTAGGAAGAGGAATCGGTCATCGCCGGTATGAGAGACACATCAGACATCAGTAGATGGTGGATGGACATCGCGCGGTCAGTCATCGGTGGAAGGGCATCGCGCAGTTCCCTGCTACGCGTGTTAAAGTGGGACCCAGGCTCCCCGCGAGAACGTCCTGCATGCGCGACACGTAGACAGAAAGGGTGTTTCAGAATAGTTAGCATCAGAGAGTTGGTATGGAAAGTGACCCAGAGTTGGTATGCGCAGAGACCCACGTGGTCATACTGTTCAAGGAAGTGTGCACGCAAGCTTTCCTGCAGAGTGGGTGGTGGCAGCGGCATTTCTGGGCAAGTTGGTTTAGATTCAAAACTCACTCCTAAGAGACAGTGGACGTTGCTGTGGTTCGAGAGTGATTGAGTGAGTTAGCCTTGGTTCCCTGTTTCTTTCCTCTCCTTCTCCCTGCGTTCAGATGTCCTAGCGTACCAGTTGAAGATCGGCGACTGCCCCTGGATTCTTGACATTGTGCCTTGCAAGTTTTCTGATCAAAGCCTTAAAACAGAGCTTGGGTATCCTTAAGTCTCGGTGGGTTTGGAGCTCTTAGTGAGATTTTACGCACGTCCAGGTAAGGAAAGCTAGTTTTATTTTCAATAAAACCTTAAGCTAGAAGATTCTGAAGTTGGGGCAACGTGGTCGCCGGTTTCAAACTTTCTTGCACGATGCTCTGTTTTTATGTGTGGGGTGACGTGATCGCCGGTTTTAATGCAAATTTCGAAATCCCCTGTTTTAGTGTCGTTTTGAAATTGTTTGAGATTGAAAGGTGAAATGCATATGATATTCGAAAATCTGAACTTTGGTATGATTGTTTCTGTGATTAGGATTGTTTAAGAATAGATTCAAAATATTATATGATGGAATTGTGCTTTTACGTGTGGTATGATGTACTGGATGAATGTGAAATTTGATCAAGACATAGTATTTTCAGGAAAGGAAATACCGTGTTGAGATTGGTTATGAGGTGTATTGATCTGTGAGTATCCTGTGAATGAGACGATCCTGACTCTACTGATATAATGGAATCACATAGATGAAGTTATTCAGTTGTTGAGAGTCGAAGGGGGTTCATATGTATGGGTAAGTTGTTTGAAAGATAACTAACTTGACCTGTTATATGAATTAAGCCTGTCATACCGGGAGAGTGATGATATTGAGATTATGTTTATGCGCATGGCTGTGTGGATTTCACAGCGACCCTGTGTGGATTTCACAGTGGTGGGGTATGACAGGTGCAGGTCTCTGGATGCTAAGTTCAACGCACGAGTCTTCCGGAAGTAGTGTCAAGTGGCTATGTGTGATGGGTCAGTGGAAGTCTGACGTGAGAAAGAGAAATATTGAAATGTGATAGACACTTGATGGATTTTTGTGGAATGATTGATACTTGAGGAAATTGTGAAATGTGTGAATATTTGATGGTTATGTGGAATGAATGAGAAAGTGATGGATTTATGTGGGTGTTTAAAAGCTGGTTATGTTGAATTTAAAGTTTCATATTTAAAGTTTTTAAAATAGCTAGCTTACCCCTGTGTTTTGTTTTGTTTTGTGTTGGTTTTCTTAAACCTGTGATGATTGTGTTAATTTACACGGGAGCAGCTGATGTTGCAGGTGGTAGAGCTCCTCAGTGAGCAGATGGAGAAAAGGATCGTTTTATATTTGAATGTTTTATTTTGGAAAACTTTTGATGTATAAATTTAACTCCCTGCGAGGAGGGATGTTCCTTTTGAAGAACACATTGAATGGAAGGGATGTATTTTATTATATATATATATATATATATATATATGAATGTTAATTTTGATATTTTTGTTTTATACTTATTTTATGATATAAATATGAATAAGATTTTAGGGGCGTTACACCTTTCTTGGTTGAAGTCCTTGTTCCTTTTCTTCTTCAAGAATGTGCTGAACTTTTTGGACAGCAGGCTGAGAGTTTCTTCTTCACTTTCATCACTAGATTCTTGCTTATTCTTGTGCTTGGAAGCCTTTACCTTCTTGTCTTCACTTTCTTGAACAGTGAGTCTATCCATTTCCAACTCATGTTCTCTTAACTTTCCAAACAAGGATGCAGTTGTTAGTGTAGTCAAATCCTTGGATTCTGAAATAGTTGTAACTTTTGGTTACCAATTTCTATCCAAGCATTTGAGGATTTTGATATTCAACTTTTCTCTTTGAAAGATTTTGCCCAGACTAATGAGGAGGTTCACAATGTGAGTGAATCTCTTTTGAACTTCAGCAATTGATTCACCCTTGATCATTCTGAACATTTCATATTCTTAGATTAAGGCATGCTTCATTGCCCTTTTTACATCATTTGTTCCTTCATGAGTAACCTCTAGAGTGTCCCACATCTCCTTAGGCGATGCACATTGTGAGACCCTAAAAAATTCATTTGAATTCAAAGCAGAGGTTATAATATTCTTGGCAATGCAATCAAACTTAGCCTTTTTATTCTCTGCATCAGTCCATTGGGACCAAGGTTTTTCAATCAAAACATTTTCCTTTTCAAATTTGGGAATAAAAGGGCCATTTTCTATTGCATCCCAAATTCCTCTATCTAGAGATTCCACAAAAATTTTCATCCTTACCTTCCAGAATTGATAGTTTAAACCACAAAACAGAGGTGGTCTATTGATTGAGGCACCCTCCCCAAAAGGTAGTCTTTCAGCCATAGAAAAAGGATTTTAGGATTAAAAACTTGAATGACTTTCAAGAACCTAGCTTTTGATGCCAATTGTTAGAATATATGGCTTTAAACAAGGGGGGGGGGGGGTGAATTGTTTACAAAAGATTTTCGCAAATATTGAAGGTATAATGAATATTAGTGCAGAATAACAGATCAAGGAACCAAGTTAGCGAAGAACAGAAACTGTTTTAAGGCACAAACAAAAAAACAATCGGTTGTTTCTGCGAAAAAATCGGTTGTTTATAGCAGCAGAGATTAAAATCAACTTTAAAATAGTTAATAAAAGAGCTAAGGATGAAAGAGATGCACACAATAGTTTTATACTGGTTCACCCTAATCACAAGGGCTACATCCAGTTCCCAGAAAACTACTGGGTTCCACTATGCAATCAATCACAGATTACATACACCACACACCAAAGTAGTGACCTTGAACCCCTCAAGAAACACACTACCTTTGGCAATACTCACAACAGATTTTAGAACCCCTCTGAATCTGCACTTACAACCTTCAAGCAGAAATGCAATAATCAAGAAAGAGAGAATAGGATATACCTGGGAGTTACAAAGCTTCTAGATTAAGATTACAACCCAGTCCTATTCCACACACATGAAAATCCAAAAGCTTGATTGAATCTTGAAAGCACTTAGTCAAATCTCACTTTGATTTCTCAATACTGTTTCTTACTCTTTAGGAGCGTCTGACTAACATTATATAGACCAACTTACTGGTAGAGGAGCACTTAAAATAGGAGCACTATTAGTTAGTGTACCGACCAGTCCTCGGACACCGAGAATAGCTAGTAATGGTGAGCCACGTCATCTGGGTCCCACAGCATGGGCCAAAGCCACGTGGGCTGGGCCTCACTGGTAGTATGGACTAGTGGGATGATTAGTCATCAGCGTGTCGACCACCAGAGTGGACTGAGGTGTCCTCATCACACAACACGGTGATGAGTCCTCAGCAACAGAGTGCGACGAGATGACATCAGTCTTGGGTGTTTTGAATAATAGAACTAGAACATCTAAGGTGGGCCCCGAGAGAAGACCTGGTACCAGTAAAATGCCCAGAGCTAGAGAGAGGCCTAAGTCACGAAGCACCCATGCGTGTGGCAGGGAAAGCATAGTTAGGTGCAGAGTCTTGAAGGGTTTGAGTGCCCATCAGGATTAGGGTTTTCAAGTGAAGCTACATGCATGGCACGTGAACAGTGAGGGCACTCCTAGAACAGGTGGCCCCAGAGATTAGGTGCACGAGGGGGTACCCAGGTGGCCATCCTGTTAGAATTTGCACTCCAGTTAAGGGAAACCCTACGCGCTAGATTATCTTAAGACTGGGTGATAGCGGTGCAAGGGTATTCCCTTAAACCCTAATTATGGGTAGCGGCGCAGAGGAAACCCTAGACTATATAAAGGGCAGTAAAACACTTCACAAAGGTACGCAGTTTCTAGACCTAAACTCAGATACTCAATACACTTGGTGTGCTTACCCAGTATTGACTTGAGGGTCAGAGTGCAAACGGCCTCTAGGGCGCCCCTTTCTATCTTGCAGGTGCAGGTGCTTTCGATACAGCAAAGCATAGCTTAAGGTGAGGGAAGGAGGTGTGTGATCTTCGTAGAGTCAATCGACAGAAGAGTTAACCGGCAAGAACATTTGGTGCCCACCGTGGGGCCGAAGTAAAACAAGGTCCCATACACAAGCGAAAGGGAAGAATCTAGCGACATGAGGAATACCAGACAAGAATCTGTCCCACCAAATGGGGGCGAAGGCGTTACCATGCAACAACTCATGGAAACGATGCAGGCCCTCCAGGAGATGGTGGCGGAATCTAGGGCAGATCAGGCATGTATGCAAATGGACCTGGCCGCATCACAGGCCAGGAATGAAGAGTTGCACAGGGCGAATGAGGAATTACGCATGAATCTGCATAATCTTCAGCAAATAGGGGATCATGTGGTGGATGATCAGGCCCTGCCTACACCACCTAGGGTGTTCCCAATGCCCTTCTCACAAGCGATGATGGACACAATGGTCCCAGCCGCCTTCGTGGGCCCTAAAACTGTGTTCGCGGGGGTGGAGGACCCAGAGGCGCATCTCATAGCATTTCACATGCAGATGATGCTGTCAGGAGGTTCAGATGCGGTGCATTGCAAACTTTTCATGACCACATTGACTGGGACAGCGCTCGAGTGGTTCAACAGCCTGCCTGAGGGACACATAACGTCCTTCGCGCAATTTTCCACGCTGTTCAGGGAGCAGTACATTGTCAATCGGGCTCCGCCGCCAGTGTCATATGACCTTTTCGATGTCAGGCAATATCAAGGAGAGTCCCTAAGGGATTACCTCAATCGGTTTGGAGCGATGGTGGTGAGGCTGCACACCAAGGACGAGGATATGGTGGTGTATGCCTTCAGGAACGGAATACTGCCAGGACCTTTTAGTGAATCACTCATCAGAAGTCGCCCTAAGACTTTTGGCGATATCAGGTGTCGCGTAGTCGCTCAAATCGCGGCTGAGGGGGAGCTCAACGAGAAACGCGAGAGCGTGGCCCCTTCACGATCGCGGGTGCCTAGTCGTCCACAACCCTTGTAGGTGCACGAGGTGACGACGGAGAAGAGGGCACAGGGGAAGCAGAAGCCCTACGAGGCCAGGAAGCCCCATACCAGGGCAAACGCGAAGGATGATGTGCCCCCCGGACATAACTTTCTGGTAGAGCTGAAGGAGTTGATTGCTATTCTTAATGTAGCGGAAAGGCTAAAGATGCCCCCATAGACAGACAAGAGGTTGGGGCCCAACAAGAACGCATGGTGTGAGTTCTATCAGGCATTTGGCCATCCCATTCGCAACTGTCTGGCCCTAGGTCATCAGTTGGATGAGTTGGTCAAGAGCGGTTTCTTGAACGATTATGATGGAAGAGGGTCAAGCACAATCACACAAGAGCCAAGACAAGGGCATATAAAGCCACACCAAGAGCGTCTAGGGCAAGAAGAGGAGCGTCTAGGGCCATGGGAGGAGCGTCTAGGACCATTTACTAGGTCCATGGCCAAGAGACTACATGAAGACATTGACCTAGCTACGAATGGGAGAGAAAGATATTTGTACATGTTACATGAAGGCCCATCAAGAGTAGCTTAGTTTTAGTTATGGTGTAAATACCACAAACTTGTTTCCATGAAGGTTTAACCTAGCTTTTGTCACGTTTCTAGAAGCTTTCCTAGAAGCTAGGGCCGGCCATTTCATTTTGTTGGATGTCATTTGCATTTCATTTTGAGTACATTTGCTTAGCATTAGGTTAACCTTTATGGTCCTCCTTAGCCTATAAAAGGGGGAGCCAACCTATTGTATTTTTTAAGATTAAAGAGTATTATTATGCTGCCTAAATTGTGCCATACACTACTCATTGCCTAACTCTTAGGTTTTAATCTTCATACCATCACTACCCAAGGGGCTAGTCGAACCTCCCCTTTTCCCCACTCTTCATGCACCTTCAAGGCACCCATGCTTCCTAGGAAGGCCTTGCTCACCTCCTCCACAAGCTTCCGCAAAGATCACCACCAAGGAATTCCAAAACCCAAAGAAGAGCTCATAGGAATGCCATCATTTGGTATCTAGAGCTATGGTTCTTCAAAGATGAGTATCTCTTTGCATTTTTCTTTTTGAGTTCTTCTTTTCTCCAAGTTGTTCATCTTTATTCCAAGTTGTCTTGCTGTTTTTGGTGTTTTAAGATGATTTGAATGCTTGTTTATTCATTTCAATTTTGGTTTTGTTCAAAATTGTGCTTGAACATCTATTTTCAATTTTGTGTAGGATTCTTGATATCTTTGTGTTGCTGTTTTTATTTTTAGGTATTTGAGTCTTGCTTGAAATTTTATTTGGGTCATATGAAGTTCTTGAGTCTTTTCATTTTATCAATCCATAAGTTTTGTCTAAGTCATGTGTTTCCATATTTCTCATCAAATCCTAGTAGTACTCTTTTTGATTTATTTGTTTCTTGTTTTTGGTCTAAATGTTTGATCTGAAATCTGTTTTGTGTTGATCCTTTGGTGCATTTTTTTAATTTCAGTTTGAGTTCTTATTTGTGTGTTAGATCCGCACAAATTCCATCATTTTAACTCCATTGTGTTTTTGTTGGTATATCATTCTGTTTTTTTATTCTAGTTTTCAGAACCCCCTGTTTTCACATTTCTGTGGTGACTGTTTTGTTTTATGAAAATTACATACATCATCAAAAATTTCTGAGCCTCTGGATTTCACTAATTTGAGGTGTTAGCAAAAGGAAAAAAAAAGAACCATCTGAAAAAAAGAAATAGAAAAAAAGAGATAAATATTACAAAAAAAGTGTGCAATCTTGACGTTCCAGCTGGCAGTTCTGAGCACTGATTTTAAAAGATTTACCAAAATTAATTGGTACATGCGTTTGGAGTGAAACCAAAGCCAAAAGTTTGTTAAGATCTTGTTCTGATTGTCTCAATTTTCAGAAGCAAATACAAAAGGGTCAACTCAGCATAAATCTTTTAAAGATACGCTTTCTGGACCACAACAATATTTTTTTTTTCAATGGTGTTGTTTTTGGTTTTTAAATCAATTCTAGTGCTATTCCTAGGTTCCTTTTGTGTGCCATCCATGATTTGAGTGCCTTTTATTTGCTTGTCTAATTTCATTTGAACTCTTTCTAGTTGTGTCACATTTAATTCCATTTGTGTGGTACTGTTTTTTTCAAATTAAATTGTTTCTTGCTTTCTTTCTTTGGCCTTTAAGCTTGTTGGTGGTTTAAATATCAATTGGTACTTGTTGAGTGGGAAATTGACTTGAGGGGAGTCTAGCTTGCTTAATAGGTGCTGGATTGAAGATTTTAATTGACCTAATTCCAAGAGGAACAAAGGAAAGGGGCAGCAACAAACACCACACTACAAATACACCACACACTTTGGAAGGCCCAACAAGTAGAAAAACAACAAGAGAGGTGCAACTAGAAGGACAACAAAGGGAGTGCAAATAGAAAAGCTACAAAGGGAGTGCCATTTAATTTCTTAGCAATCTTGCTTGTGTTAATTACTTGTTAATCACGCAATTAGTCGGTGAGTGTGTCTTCAAGGGCTCCAAGTGTCCAAGAAGCCTCACCTAGGGCCGTCTAGCTTAAATTGTTTTTGTTAATTGCTTTAATTGAACCAATTTGCTTTGATCACTTCGTTAATTTCTTGTTTAATCTTGTTTAAGGCTTTGATCATTCGCTTTGTTCGCTAGATAGCTTGCATTGTTTTTCTTACATTAAAAATTTGATTTCTTCATCCTCTTTGTGTTCTAAGTGTTTTACCTAAAGAAGGACTTGTGTAAAGGTTTTTGAGGGATAGTTTTTGGCTAAGGCAAGACTTGGTATTTAAGTAGTCCTTTGTGACTCACCTCTCTTACCTGGAAAGCTACCTTCATTAACTTTCCTCTTCTTTCTTAAAAGTAAAACATTTCTATACACAAAGTTCTAGTCATGTATACTCACTCTTCCAAGTCTATTGAAAGTGATGTAAGGTCCATAAAATCTCTTTTGAAACAACTCTCCAAGGACGTACAACACATTTCATATAGACAATTGGAAAATGAGTCTAAAATCAATGAATTGACTAGAGCAAAGGAAGAAAAATCTCAAAATTAAAAAAAAAAACACATACCCATGCATCTCAATCACAAATCCAAGAGTCTCTAGGGGAGGGAAGCCTTAGAATCCATGATTACTACCAACCACCCCCTAGGAGAAATAGAAGAAGAGAGGAAGAAGCCCCAAGGGAAGTAAGGGTAGACCTACCCCATTTCTATGGTAAGGAAAACGTAGAGGTGTACCTAGATTGGGAGATGAAAGTAGAGCAACTCTTTGTTTGCCATAGGGTGAGTGAAGAGAGGAAGGTACCCTTAGCAACCCTTAGTTTCCAAGGCAATGCAATGTATTGGTGGACCTCTCTAGAGAGAGATAGACGTCTTCATAGGGAGCCTCCCACCACATACCTTCTTACTACCATAGGGAGCTAATAGACAAGCTCCAAAGGCTTCAACAAAAGAACATGAGTGTGGAAGAGTATAGGCAAAAAATGGAGCTATACATGATGAGAGCCTCTATTAGAGAGGAAGAGGTCACCACCATATCTAGATTTCTAAGTGGGCTCAACCTTGAGATAAGAGATAAAGTAGAACTTCTTCCCTACCAAGACTTGAATGACTTGGGTCAACTTTACATTAAAGTTGAACAACAAAATTTGCGCAAAACTTCAAGTCAAAAGGTGGGATCCTACTCTAACTCCTATCCCAAAAGAGAATATAGAAGGGAGGGTAGTACATCTAGAGAAAAACCAAAGGAAACTACCAAGCCCTTAGCAAAAGATACCTCCACCCCACCCATCCGAACTAGGGACATCAAGTGTTTTAAGTGTTTTGGAAGAGGGCATGTGCAAGCACAATGTCCAAACCAAAGGACCTTGTTTTTAAGAGGTAAGGATGAGTACACTAGTGGTGAGGATGAGCCTAGTGTAGAAGGAGAGGAAGGGGGAGAGGATGAGAGGGTAAACCCATTAGAGGGAGAATTGCTAATGATTAGGAGAACCCTCAACAATCATCCTAGTGCATCCATGGAAACACAAAGAGAGAACATCTTTCATACAAGATGTAATGTTTTAGAAAATATATGCTCTCTCATTGTGGATAGTGGATCAAGCTGTAATTGTTGTAGCTCTAGAATGGTTGAAAAGCTCAATCTACAAGTAGTTCCTCATCCTAAGCCATACAAGTTGCAATGGATCAATGAGAATGGGGAACTAAGTGTAGATAAGCAAGTGGAAATCAAGTTCTCCATAGGTAACTACAAAGATAAAGTTTTATGTGATGTAGTACCTATGGAAGCTTGCAATATCTTGTTAGGAAGACCATGGCAATTTGATAAGAAAACCTTGCATGATGGTCTAACTAATGAGATTTCCTTCACCCATAGGCATAAAAATTTTGTACTTGGTCCTTTACCACATTCCCAAGTGGTGAAAGACCAAATAAAAATGAAAGAAAAGAGGGATGAGGAAAAAAAAAAAGAGCTAGAAAAAGAGAGAGTCCTTAGGGATAGAAAGGCGTGGGAGAAGAGTGTTCCTTCCCACAAGGTTGCTCAACAAGAAAAGCCTTTGAAAAACATTTTGAAAATTTGCTTCTTATTGAACAACCAAGCCTTATCTTTTGTAAGGGAACACTTGCATGTACTGCCACAAGTAGTGAACCCATGAGTCTACCTCCTCAAGTGGAAAATCTTTTGGTGAATTTGATGATGTATTCTCTAATGAGGGACCCAATGGACTCCCTCCCATTAGAGGTATAGAACATCAAATTGACCTAATTCCGAGGGCAAGCCTACCGAATAGGCCTGCTTATAGAACCAACCCCGAGGAAACTAAGGAGATAGAGTCACAAGTTCAAGACTTGTTGGAGAAGGGTTGGGTTCAAAAGAGCCTAAGCCCTTGTGCTGTACCTGTCTTGTTGGTGCCAAAAAAAGATGGAAAATGGCGTATGTGTTGTGATTGTAGAGCAATCAACAACATCACCATCAAGTATATGCATCCAATCCCAAGGCTTGATGACATGCTTGATGAATTAAATGGGTCAACCATATTTTCCAAAATTGACCTTAAAAGTTGGTATCACCAAAATTTGAATCAAAGAGGGTGATGAGTGGAAAACCGCTTTTAAGACCAAGTTTGGATTATATGAGTGGTTGGTGATGCCATTTGGCCTCACTAATGCCCCTAGTACATTCACGAGGCTCATGAATCATACCTTGAGGGATAGTATAGGTAAGTACGTAGTAGTTTACTTTGATGATATCCTAGTGTATAGCAAAACCCTAGAAGACCATCTAAGTCACCTTAGGGAAGTTCTTCTAGTGCTTAAGAAAAATAGTTTGTTTGCCAATAGGGATAAGTGTACCTTTTGTGTAGATAGCATAGTTTTCTTAGGGTTCATAGTTAACCAAAGGGGGGTGCATGTTGACCCCGAGAAAATCTAAGCCATCAAAGAGTGGCCCACTCCTCAAAATGTAAGTCAAATAAGAAGTTTTCATGGGCTAGCTAGCTTCTATAGAAGGTTTGTACCCAATTTTTCAAGCTTAGCTTCCCCTCTCAATGAACTTGTTAAAAAAGATGTTGCATTTTGTTGGAGTGAAAAGCATGAGCAAGCCTTTCAAAGGCTAAAAGCTCAACTCACCCATGCACCCATTCTAGCTCTTCCAAATTTTTCTAAAACTTTTGAGATAGAATGTGATGCATCGGGCGTGGGCATAGGTGCGGTATTGTTACAAGGTGGTCACCCCATTGCATATTTTAGTGAAAAGCTTCATGGTGCCACCCTTAACTACCCCACTTATGACAAAGAGCTTTATGCACTTGTGAGGGCCTTAAAGACTTGGGAACATTATCTTATTTCTAAAGAATTTGTTATCCATAGTGATCATGAGTCCTTAAAGTACTTAAAAGGCCAACACAAGCTCAACAAAAGACATGCTAAGTGGATGGAGTTTCTTGAGCAATTCCCTTATGTAATCAAATACAAGAAAGGAAGCACAAACATAGTGGCCGATGCTCTCTCAAGGAGGCATTTGCTCTTTTCAAAATTAGGTGCCCAAATTCTTGGATTTGATCACATAAAAGAGCTTTATCAAGAAGGTCAAGAATTTTCATTCATCTATGCTAAGTGTAGACATAGAGCACAAGGAGGTTACTATGTGGCCGAGGGATATCTTTTTAAGGAAGGAAAACTTTGTATTTCCCAAGGCACACATAGGAAGCTCCTTGTAAAGGAATCACATGAGGGGGGTCTCATGGGCCACTTTGGAGTTGATAAGACTCTAGATCTTTTAAAAGAAAAATTTTATTGGCCACACATGAGAAAGGATGTCCAAAGACATTGCTCTAGATGCATATCATGTATAAAAGCCAAGTCTAGAGCAATGCCTCATGGACTCTACACCCCCTTGCCGATTGCAAATGCTCCTTGGGAAGACATTAGCATGGACTTCATTTTAGGACTCCCTAGGACTGCAAGAGGCCATGACTCTATCTTTATGGTAGTGGACCGTTTTAGAAAAATGTCCCATTTTATTCCATGCCACAAGGTAGATGATGCTCAAAATATTTCTAGGCTCTTCTTTAGAGAAGTGGTGAGACTCCATGGTATACCTAGAAGTATAGTATCCGATAGAGATCCCAAGTTTATAAGCCACTTTTGGAAAACTCTTTGGGGCAAACTTGGAACAAGACTTCAATTTTCAACTTCTTGTCATCCTCAAACGGATGGTCAAACCGAAGTAGTCGATAGATCTCTTGGAACTATGCTTAGGGCTATCATGAAGGGGAACCACAAGTCTTGGGATGAGTATCTTCCCCACACTGAGTTTGCTTACAATAGAGTAGTCCACAAGACTACTAATGCTTCTCCTTTTGAAGTTGTGTATGGGTTTAATCCTCTCACACCTATGGATTTGTTGCCTCTTCCTAACCCACAAGAATTTGTGCATAAGGAAGGAGTAATCAAAGCCGACTTTGTTAAGAAAATTCATGAGAAGATTAAAACACAAATACAACAACAAAATGAAAAGTATGCAAGATACAACAATAAGGGGAAGAAAGAAATAATTTTTAAGGAAGGAGACTTAGTTTAGCTTCACCTTCGAAAAGATAGATTTCCAACTAAAAGAAAGTCCAAACTAAGTCCCTGAGGTGATGGACCCTTTCAAGTCCTCAAGAGAGTCAACAACAATGCTTACAAATTAGACCTACCTCTTGAATATGGACTGCATGATACTTTCAATGTAATTGACTTATCTCCATCTGTAGGTACCAATGAAGACAAGAACGACTTGGATTTGAGGACAAATCCTTTCCAAGGAGGAGGGGATGATGGAAGAGGGCCAAGCACAATCGCACAAGAGCCAAGACAAGGGCATCTAAAGCCACACCAATAGCTTCTAGGGCAAGAAGAGGAGCGTCTAGGGCTATGGGAGGAGCGTCTAGCACCATTTACTAGGTCCATGGCCAAGAGACTACATGAAGACATTGACCTAGCTACGGATGGGAGAGAAAGATATTTGTACATGTTACATGAAGGCCCATCAAGAGTAACTTAGTTTTAGTTATGGTGTAAATAGCATAAACTTGTTTCCATGAAGGTTTATCCTAGCTTTTGTCACGTTTCTAGAAGCTTTCCTAAAAGCTAGGGCCGGCTATTTCATTTTGTTGGATGTCATTTGCATTTCATTTTGAGTACATTTGCTTAGCATTAGGTTAACCTTTATGGTCCTCCTTAGCCTATAAAAGGGGGAGCCAACCTATTGTATTTTTTAAGATTAAAGAGAGTATTGTTATGCTGCCCAAATTGTGCCATACACTACTCATTGCCTAACTCTTAGGTTTTAATCTTCATACCATCACTACCCAAGGGGCTGGCCGAACCTCCCCTTTTCCCCACTCTTCATGCATCTTCAAGGCACCCATGCTTCCTAGGAAGGCCTTGCTCACCTCCTCCACAAGCTTCTGCAAAGATCACCACCAAGGAATTCCAAAACCCAAAGAAGAGCTCATAGGAATGCCATCAGATTACCTGCAGGAGTCACAAGGGGGAGAGGTGGTAGTAGCCCCAAGAGCTTACCAGGGGCACGAGGTGCCCATACATGGTGAGATCCACACCATCTCAGGTGGATTCTCAAGAGGGGGTGCACCTCATCGCAGCAGAAGAAATACGCGCGGTCAGTAATGGCAGTAGAGGCACATGAGGAGGATCACTTCCCAGATGTTGACCTCATGTTTACGAAGGCAGATCGCCTGGATGTTGTTCCCCACGACAATGATCCTGTGGTGATATTAGTGGTTACCGTGGGAAGAAGGATGCATCGGGTCCTTGTTGATCAAGGAAGTTCAGCCGATGTGATGTTCTGATCGACCTTCAACAAGCTGCAGTTGTCCCCAGACCAGTTGAGACCTTATACCAGATGCTTGTATGGGTTTGTTGGGGACCAGGTCGAAGTGCGGGGGCATATCAAACTGAGGACCACCTTCACTGATGGAGTGGCCTCCCGCACAAAGAACATCAGGTATCTTGTCATGAACGCCCCGTCAGCTTACAACATATTGCTGGGCAGGCCAGCCCTGAACAGACTGGGGGCGGTGGCATTGACGAGGAACATGAAGATGAAGTTGCCATCGATGAAAGGAGCAGTGATCACCATCAGGTCAGATCAGGAGGAGGCAAAGAAGTGTTATGAAAATAGCCTCAAAACAAGAAGAGGAGTGTGCACAGTGACCATCCAACCACCAAGTGGAGAGTGCACTGTTGCTGACCTGCCTCGAGGAGGAGTCGGGGTTACACGAACAGAGATCGTCCAAGAGAGACGACCTGAACCAGTAGAAGAGGTGATAGAGAGGGAGATTGGGGGTAAGATATTCAAGCTTGGCAAATCCCTGCGCCAAGATACACAGGACCAAGTGGTGGGAGTCATAGAACGACACTTGGATGCTTTCGCTTGGTCTGCCTCAGACATGCCAAGCATCGACCCTGATTTTTTGTGTCATCGCCTGGCGCTGAATCCCCAGGCCAGACCTGTATGCCAGAGGAGAAGAAAATTTAATGAAGAGAGGAGACAGGTGATCAAGGAGGAGACGCATAAGTTGCTCAAGGCTGGTCATATACGGTAAATTCAATATCCCGAATGGCTAGCGAATGTGGTGTTGGTAAAGAAGGCCAATAGGAAGTGGAGGATGTGTGTAGATTTCACTGACCTCAACAAGGCATGCCCAAAGGACTCCTATCCCCTGCCGAGTATTGATGCGTTGGTGGATAGTGCCTCAAGCTGCAAACTGCTCAGTTTCCTGGATGCTTTCTCTAGTTATAATCAGATAAAGATGCACCCGATGGACGAGTGCAAGACAGCGTTCATGACTGAGCTGTCTTGCTACTGTTACACAGTCATGCCATTCGGGTTAAAGAACGCAGGTGCCACCTACCAGAGATTGATGGACAAGGTCCTTGCGCTCATGATAGGCCGCAATGTGCAAGCCTATGTGGATGATATGGTGGTGACGTCAAAGGTGAAGGATCAGCACATCGCTGATTTGGAAGAGCTATTTAATACAATAGCTAAGTATAGGCTAAATCTGAATCTAGAGAAGTGCGTTTTTAGGGTGGAAGCAGGCAAGTTTTTAGGCTTCTTGCTCATTGAGCATGGGATAGAGGCAAACCCAGACAAGTGCGCGACAATCCTTGCTATGAGGAGCCCGATGTCTGTAAAGGAGGTTCAGCAGTTGACAGGTTGAATGGCTACTCTCTCCAGGTTCGTGTCAGTTGGGGGAGATAAAGGCCACCCCTATTTTCAGTGCTTGAGGAGGAATAGCAAGTTCTTGTGGACCAGGGAGTGCGAGGGAGCGTTCCTCAAGCTAAAGGAATACCTGGCCAGCCCACCGGTTTTGTGCAAACCTCAGCCTGGCATCCCGCTACGTTTGTATTTCGCGGTCACTAAGAAAGTAGTGAGCTCAGTTCTGGTGCGAGAGTAAGATCAAAGCCAAAAG
Organism: Phaseolus lunatus; assembly: GCA_013389735.1. Classification (NCBI taxonomy): domain Eukaryota; kingdom Viridiplantae; phylum Streptophyta; class Magnoliopsida; order Fabales; family Fabaceae; genus Phaseolus; species Phaseolus lunatus. The sequence continues at coordinate 30,019,107 of CM023860.1, forward strand.
CCCATGTATTTCGTTAGCAAAGTGTTGCAAGGGCTTGAGGTCAGATACCAAGCCATAGAGAAGGCAGCACTGGCCATGGTGTTCTCTGCACGAAGGCTTCGCCATTACTTCCAGAGTTTTACAGTGGTGGTGATGACAGACCTTCCCATTCGCAAGGTTTTACAGAAGCCAGATGTAGCAGGAAGGATGGTGCGATGGGCAGTAGAGTTGTTAGAGTTTGATATACAGTATGAATCCAGAGGTCCAATCAAAGGCCAAATCTATACTAATTTTGTGGTCGAGATGTCCTCGACGGAGACCTAGTAGGACGAGCCCGACTTCAGATGGGTGCTCTCGGTAGATGGGTCCTCTAATCAGCAAGGCAGCGATGCTGGGGTGATCTTGGAAGGACCAAAGGGGCTGTTGATTGAGCAAGCTCTGCGATTTGCTTTCAAGGCCAGCAACAATCAGGCAGAGTACGAGGCTTTGATCGCTGGAATGCTGTTGGGCAAGGAGATGGGTGTGCAGAGTCTTCTAGCAAAAAGTGACTCCCTCTTAGTCACTGGTCAAATGGCGGGAGAGTACCAGGCCAAAGACCCTCAGATGGCCTCCTACCTAGAGTATGTCCAGGTGTTGAAGAGTTCATTTGCAGCTTTTGAGTTGGTGCATGTTCCCAGAGATCAGAATGCTTGAGCTGACTTGTTAGCAAAACTCGCGAGCTCAGGCAAGGGGGGCAGACAGAGGACGGTCATCCAGGAGACTCTGAGGACGCCTCGCACCTATACGACCGACAATTTGGTAGGAGTCCACCAGATTAGCAAGTCTAATGGTGGGAAGAGGAGTCATCGGTCGTTGACCCAAGAAACCTTGAAGAAGCCACGGGTTAACGCGTTCGCGGTGGTAGAGGAGGAGTCGTCACAAATTTTCCTGGTGTAGGGGGGAGAAACATGGATGATGCCTTACAAGCGCTATTTAGCTGATGGGATGTTGCCAGTGGAGAAAATGGAGGTGAGGAAAATAAAGAAGAACTCGACCAAGTATACACTCATTGATTGGGGGTTGTACAGGCATGGGTTTACCCACCCTATTTTGGTGTGTGTGCATGCAGATAATGGCGGAGCTCCATGAAGGAATATGTGGGAGCCACATTGGAGGTCGTGCTCTGGCATCCAAGGCCATTTGCGCAGGGTACTACTGGCCAACCATGAGGGAGGATTGCACGAAGTATGTGCAGCAATGCAAGCAGTGTCAACTACATGCTGATTGGCACAAGGCGCCGCCAGAAGAGCTCAGGTCGATATATAGCCTTTGGCCATTCCACACATGGGGAATTGATATCCTGGGACCTTTCCCCTTGGCTTTGCGGCAGATGAAGTATCTCGTGGTCGCCATAGAATACTTTATGAAGTGGATAAAGGCCGAGCCAGTAATCACGGCCTATAAGATCCAGCACTTTGTGTGGAAGAACATAGTGTGTCAATTTGGCGTGTCCGTTTGTTTGATAATGGCACACATTTTGCAAGACAACAGCTGGGGAAGTTATGCACAGAGTTGGGAATCAAACAGGTGTTTGCATCAATCGAGCATCCTCAGACTAATGGGCGGGTCGAGTCAGCTAACCGAGTCCTACTCAGAGGGCTGAAGAGAAGGCTGGAGAAAGCCAATGGGACTTGGGCTGAGGAGGTTCCCAGAATTGTGTGGGCATACCATACCACTCCTCAGTCCACGACCAAGGAGACACCTTTTAGCTTGGTGTACAGTTCAGACGCTATGATCCCTGTTGAGATTCAGGAGAGCTCGCCACGCTTCCAGAATTTTGTGGCTGAGGAATCCAACGAAGAAAGGAAGGTGAACCTGGACCTCTTAGATGAAGTAAGGGAAGAAGCAGGAATCAAAGCCGAAGCATTGAAGAGAAGGGTTGAGCTCAAGCACAGTTCCAAGTTGAGAGCCCGGCAGTTCCAGGTCGCTGACTTGGTGATGCGAAAGGCATCTCCTTGCCAGATAGAGAACAAGTTGTCCCCCAAGTGGACTGGTCCCTTTAGAGTGACAGAGGCCCTGGGAAATGGGGCGTACAAACTTGAGACTTTAGAGGGTGGGCTGATTCCTCGTACATGGAATGTGACCCACCTTAAGTTTTATTTCAATTGAGATTAAGATGTAACATTGTACACAGTTTAGGGGACACTCTTTTTTCCCTTCTAAGGTTTTTTAATGAGGTCACCCAATAAAATTTTCAGTTAAGATATATAGTTAAGATATATTCTTGAATGTTTTGTACAATGCAGTTAAGAACTTGTCATTTGGGGTTAGAGGTCTCAAAAGTGGAAAGGTAGGTTTGTAAATGATCCTGCCGCTTGACTCGAACGTGGAGGACTGCCTCGTCACTCCTTCGTCTAGCCCTCTGTTCTGCAGGAACGCTCCAAGAACCACCGCCGGAACTCCAAACGCTGCCTGCAAAATGTAAGGACCTGAAAAATTAAATTGGAATAAAAGAGTTATATTTTAAATGAATTCTAAGTATGTTTTTATTTAAAATAAAAAGGAAGGAAAGTGTAGTTTGGAAGACTATGAGATCGCCTAGTAGTACATGATCGTCGGTCGCCTAGACTACACGTCGTCGCCAGGACGCGAGGCATGCAGACATCATCAAGGCACGAGGCATGCGGGCATCTTCCAGGGGGAGACATCGGTCGTCCACCAGGAGAGGTCATCGGTGGATAGTCTTCGCGCGAGATGTCATCGGTGGATTATCTTCGCGCGAGAGGTCATCGGTGGATAGCCTTCGCGCGAGAGGTCATCGGTGGATAGTCTTCGCGCGAGAGGTCATCGGTGGATAGCCTTCGCGCGAGAGGTCATCGGTGGATAGCCTTCGCGCGAGATGTCTTTCGGTGGATTGTTTTCGCGCGAGGGGTCATCGACGAAAGGTTATCGCGCGATGTCGAGTTGCACACAGAGAAGGTAAGACCCAGACTCCCAGCATGAAGCGTAGTGCACGCACGCCACGTAGACAAAAAGGGTGGTTCAGAATAGTGACATCAGAATGTTGGCATGCGCAGGAGACACTCGCGGTCGTACTGTTCAGAGCAGTGGTTGACATGCACAAGCGACAACAGTGGCAGTACTGTTCAGAGCAGTGGTTGGCATGCACCAGAGACAACAGTGGTCGTACTGTTCAGGGCAGTGGTTCTCAGACTTCTCTGCAGAGTGGGTGTAGCAGCTGCTTTTGAGGGATAAGTTGGTTTAAGATGCAGAGACCCACTGCTGAGAGAAACAAAAACGTTGCAGCTTTCAAAGAGAGAAAAAGTGAGTTACCTCCCTTCTCCTCCAGATATCTCCTTCGCGCCGCGATTCTAGCATCTGCACGCAAGAGTACGACGAGAGGCAGCACCATTAGAGCACCTGGGAGGTTCTCTGCAAGTCCTTCAAACCAGACGCTGAAACAGAGCTAAGGCATCCTTTAAGCTCGGTGGGTCTTGGAGCTCTTGGTGTTTGCGCAAGTCCAGGTAAGGGAAGCTAGCTTTATTTTCAATACAAGCCATAGATTAGCTGTTTCTGAAGTGAGGGCGACGTGGTCGCCGGTTTTCGTTTTCATCTTCGTGAATGCTCTGTTTCTATGTGTTTGGGCGACGTGGTCGCCGGTTTTAAATGCAGACTTCGAAATACCCCGTTTTGAACTAGATCGCCGGTTTTGGCGCTGTTTTACGAACTCCCCTGTTTTTGGTGTTGTTTTGAAACTGTTTGAGGTGTAAATGTGATATTCGAAAACATGAACCTTGGAGTGAGTTTTGCTGTGATTGAAATCATTCAGTTAAGTGTGGCATGATGTGTTGAATGTTGTGAATGTGGGATCGAGGCATAGTTTTTTCAGGAAAGAAAATACCGTGTAAGATCGTGTAGGATGTGCATTGACCGGTGATTCGTTATGATATCCTGACTCTCCTGATATAATGGAATCATATAGATGAAGTTATTCGGGCGTTGAGAGTCGAAGGAGGTTCATACGTATGGGTGAGTTGTTCAAAAGGGAACGAGCTCGACCTGTTGTGTGGATTAACCCTGTCATGCTTGGATGGTGATGATATTGAGATTCATTATACGCTTGTGAATGTGTGTGATTTCACGGCGACCCTGTGAATGTGTGTGATTTCACAGTGGGCAGTATGACAGGTGCGAATCTATGAGTCTAGTCAATGCATGAGTCTTCCGGAAGTAGTGTCAAGTGTCTTGTGTGATGGGTCAGAGGAAGTCTGACGTGAGAAATGAGAAACATTGAAGTGATAGACACTTGGTGCATTATGTGAATAGAACGACTCTTGAAAATATTGTGAAACATGTGATTTCTTGATGGCTGTGTGATATGAATGAGAAAGTGATGGACTCTTGTGAATGTTTAAAAAGGACTGATCTACGTTGGTTGTCTAGTTTAAAATTTAAAGTTTAAAAATATCTAGCTTACCCTTTGTATTGTTCTCTGGCTGTTTTCCTCTTAAAACTGTGATGATCGTGTATTTTACACGGGAGCAGATGATTTTCCAGGAAGTAGAGCTCCTTAGTGAGTGGTCGCCGGAAGGTGATCGCCTGATTTCTGTTCTGGCAGCAGATCGGCTGTTTTGGGTCCTCTGATAGGAGATCGGTCTCTTCCGATAGGAGATCGGTCCCTTCCGATAGGAGATCGCCTGCTTTGTTTCTTTTACTGTATTTTGTTTATGTTTCTGGAAAATTTGACCGAATTTGTATTAAACTCCCTGTGAGGAGAAACTACATTTCATATATATAATATTTTGTTCACTTCAATCTATTTGTTACTTTTATTTTCATTATATACATTTGTATAGTATTTTGGCAGGATGTTACATTAATGGTATCAGAGCAGTTCGTCCTTAGGATGACCTGAGGGCTGTGGATCCATTGTGTTTCTTCTGCTCATGAAAGTTATTTGAGTTTAAAATAACAACTATAGTGAAAGGTTTTCAAACGTTTTTGTATTGAAAGTTTTTGTGTGCTTTGGTGAATATATGTTCTAACTGAAAATCTTAGTATTAAGAATGAGAAGGTCTTGATAAAGTAGTGAGGGTGCACACTCATAACTGGATCGAGATGAGTCTCAATCTTAATTCCAAAGGTTTGATGTTTAGCAGATATTGAATTCTGGTGTGAACTATTTCATTCTCTTGAGTGTCTTTGTAATTGATTGAAAATGGTTGATTGGATTGATGATTGTATACCAGTAGCTGTTCTGGTGTTTTGTTTAAGTTTATCAGCACTATGACTCTGTTGATGAACTCAAATTCTTAATGACTTTGAGATGCTGACCTTTGTGAGGTCAAGATGTTACCTCCTGAATGAATTGATTTCTTATCGATCTCATTCTTGTAGTTGTAGGGAATATAGAAACCCATAGTTTCAAAATCTGAAACGAAGAGTGATGGCAAGTAAACCTCCTACCCCTCCCCAACCTTCTTCGGAAATGGACCAGATTGCCAAGGCTATAGAGATGATGGCAAATGCTATCCAACAACAGAATACGGTAATGGCTCAGATTCTTCAGGCTGTAATGCATCATTGGGAAACTGCTCGGTCGGATGGAACAGCTTCCCACGTCGGTCAGCCTCAGGAACAGATGGGACTGACCGAGTTCATGAGGCACAACCCAACCCAGTTCGGTGGGAACGTTTCTCCGAACCAACCAGATCAGTGGATCAGGGAGTTCCATGCCTTAGTAGAGAAGGCAAAGAGAGTGGAGACCCTGGAGAGGGGTGGTTCCAGGGTAATCAGATCACACCCAGGGGGTCCCTCCAGTGGGAAGGCCAAGGTGCAGCACCCACAAAGCGAGCCTTATGCGAGACCTCCACCACATCGGACAGGAGCAGTTCCGCCCCAGTTTCAGCAGCAACAACCATGGAAAACAAGGTGTTTCCGTTGTGGTGGGTTACATAACGTCAAGGTGTGCTCCAAGAGGAATTCAGAGAAAGAGTGTTTCACATGTCAAGAGATGGGGCACATTTCTAGAGATTGTCCTAACAGAAAAAGGATGACTCAACCCGTTAGTTCCCAGCAGTTGAGGAACAAAGGCAGCAGACCTCAGGCAGGAGGGAGAGTGTTTGCCATGTCTGGAGCGGAGGCATCTCAGTCAGGTAACTTAGTACAGAGTGTTGCTTTATAGCCGGTAGATACGTTAGAGTTTTGTTTGATTCCGGAGCGACACACTCTTTTGTGTCAAGCTTGTGTGTAGCCGAGTTGGGCCTTCTAGTGAAGGAATTACCATTTGAACTGTTGGTCTCTACACCTGTACCAGGACAGGTGTTGACCTCTACAGTTTGCCCTGAATGTCCAGTGATGGTAGAGGGACGCAGATTCAAAGTAAACTTGATCTGCCTACCTCTTCAGGATCTGGATGTTATCCTAGGAATGGATTGGCTATCTGCCAATCACATTCTCATAGGTCGCGGTAGGCAGAAAAATTAGCGTTTCCAGATCTCCAAGAGTCAGATGTGATATCTGCTCAGCGAGGGTGGTCGGTGTTGGAGGAAGGGGCGAGGTGCTTCGTGAATCCTAGCTCAGTTGGGAGTGAAGAATGAAGAGGACGTAAGTTGGATACCTGTGGTGAAAGATTTCATGGATGTAATTTCAGAAGAAATATCCGGATTACCTCCTAAGAGAGAAGTGGAATTCTCTATTGATTTTGGTACCTGGGGCTGGACCAGTGTCAATGGCACCTTACAGGAGGGCTCCAGCCGAGTTGGAAGAGTTTACCTATAATAACGGTGATCATGCTGGCATTGGGATGGCAACGTATGAAGCTTTGTATGGAAGGAAATGCAGAACTCCTTTGTACTGGTACCAGGAAGCAGTATTGGTTGAACCAGAGTTGATTCAGCAGACGACCGAGAAGGTGCAGATCAGGGATGACTTGTCCTTTGAAGTGAAACCAGTCAGGATTGACGATAGGCAAAGTAAACAGCTCAGAGGCAAGACCATCAACATGGTGAAAGTGGTGTGGGATGAGAGATCGGGTGATTCAACTTGGGAGTTAGAAGCACCCATGAGAGAAGCCTATCCATACCTATTTTCCTTGTAATTCAATTTTCGAGGACGAAAATTTTTCTTGTTGGGGAGAATGTAAGGACCTGAAAAATTAAATTGGAATAAAAGAGTTATATTTTAAATGAATTCTAAGTATGTTTTTATTTAAAATAAAAAGGAAGGAAAGTGTAGTTTGGAAGACTATGAGATCGCCTAGTAGTACATGATCGTCGGTCGCCTAGACTACACGTCGTCGCCAGGACGCGAGGCATGCAGACATCATCAAGGCGCGAGGCATGCGGGCATCTTCCAGGGGGAGACATCGGTCGTCCACCAGGAGAGGTCATCGGTGGATAGTCTTCGCGCGAGATGTCATCGGTGGATAGCCTTCGCGCGAGAGGTCATCGGTGGATAGTCTTCGCGCGAGAGGTCATCGGTGGATAGCCTTCGCGCGAGAGGTCATCGGTGGATAGCCTTCGCGCGAGATGTCTTTCGGTGGATTGTTTTCGCGCGAGGGGTCATCGACGAAAGGTTATCGCGCGATGTCGAGTTGCACACAGAGAAGGTAAGACCCAGACTCCCAGCATGAAGCGTAGTGCACGCACGCCACGTAGACAAAAAGGGTGGTTCAGAATAGTGACATCAGAATGTTGGCATGCGCAGGAGACACTCGCGGTCGTACTGTTCAGAGCAGTGGTTGACATGCACAAGCGACAACAGTGGCAGTACTGTTCAGAGCAGTGGTTGGCATGCACCAGAGACAACAGTGGTCGTACTGTTCAGGGCAGTGGTTCTCAGACTTCTCTGCAGAGTGGGTGTAGCAGCTGCTTTTGAGGGATAAGTTGGTTTAAGATGCAGAGACCCACTGCTGAGAGAAACAAAAACGTTGCAGCTTTCAAAGAGAGAAAGAGTGAGTTACCTCCCTTCTCCTCCAGATATCTCCTTCGCGCCGCGATTCTAGCATCTGCACGCAAGAGTACGACGAGAGGCAGCACCATTAGAGCACCTGGGAGGTTCTCTGCAAGTCCTTCAAACCAGACGCTGAAACAGAGCTAAGGCATCCTTTAAGCTCGGTGGGTCTTGGAGCTCTTGGTGTTTGCGCAAGTCCAGGTAAGGGAAGCTAGCTTTATTTTCAATACAAGCCATAGATTAGCTGTTTCTGAAGTGAGGGCGACGTGGTCGCCGGTTTTCGTTTTCATCTTCGTGAATGCTCTGTTTCTATGTGTTTGGGCGACGTGGTCGCCGGTTTTAAATGCAGACTTCGAAATACCCCGTTTTGAACTAGATCGCCGGTTTTGGCGCTGTTTTACGAACTCCCCTGTTTTTGGTGTTGTTTTGAAACTGTTTGAGGTGTAAATGTGATATTCGAAAACATGAACCTTGGAGTGAGTTTTGCTGTGATTGAAATCATTCAGTTAAGTGTGGCATGATGTGTTGAATGTTGTGAATGTGGGATCGAGGCATAGTATTTTCAGGAAAGAAAATACCGTGTAAGATCGTGTAGGATGTGTATTGACCGGTGATTCGTTATGATATCCTGACTCTCCTGATATAATGGAATCATATAGATGAAGTTATTCGGGCGTTGAGAGTCGAAGGAGGTTCATACGTATGGGTGAGTTGTTCAAAAGGGAACGAGCTCGACCTGTTGTGTGGATTAACCCTGTCATGCTTGGATGGTGATGATATTGAGATTCATTATACGCTTGTGAATGTGTGTGATTTCACGGCGACCCTGTGAATGTGTGTGATTTCACAGTGGGCAGTATGACAGGTGCGAATCTATGAGTCTAGTCAATGCATGAGTCTTCCGGAAGTAGTGTCAAGTGTCTTGTGTGATGGGTCAGAGGAAGTCTGACGTGAGAAATGAGAAACATTGAAGTGATAGACACTTGGTGCATTATGTGAATAGAACGACTCTTGAAAATATTGTGAAACATGTGATTTCTTGATGGCTGTGTGATATGAATGAGAAAGTGATGGACTCTTGTGAATGTTTAAAAAGGACTGATCTACGTTGGTTGTCTAGTTTAAAATTTAAAGTTTAAAAATATCTAGCTTACCCTTTGTATTGTTCTCTGGCTGTTTTCCTCTTAAAACTGTGATGATCGTGTATTTTACACGGGAGCAGATGATTTTTCAGGAAGTAGAGCTCCTTAGTGAGTGGTCGCCGGAAGGTGATCGCCTGATTTCTGTTCTGGCAGCAGATCGGCTGTTTTGGGTCCACTGATAGGAGATCGGTCTCTTCCGATAGGAGATCGGTCCCTTCCGATAGGAGATCGCCTGCTTTGTTTCTTTTACTGTATTTTGTTTATGTTTCTGGAAAATTTGACCGAATTTGTATTAAACTCCCTGTGAGGAGAAACTACATTTCATATATATAATATTTTGTTCACTTCAATCTATTTGTTACTTTTATTTTCATTATATACATTTGTATAGTATTTTGGCGGGATGTTACACAAAACACACAGACGGCGCCTCTAGCGGCCGTTGTAGCTCCGACGCTCAAGTCAGGCAACAGGAACACCAAATCTATATCTGAATCTCTCTGTGAGACCCGTGTGTGACTGAAACTCTCCAATGTGTAAGTTCTGAGAATCTGAAAAAACTCTCCCTAATTTCGTTAAGAGTTTGTATATATACCTGAGTCTTTCTCTCTCCTGACGGTTATTCCTCTTGACACGTGGATAACATCTGGTCGTACACGTGTCACCATCTGGAGTATCTGCAGCTGAAACGTTACTTCCACTGTGCCCCTGCGACTAAGTTATCCACACAGGGAGTAGCTTAGTACGCAGGCTACTCTGGGCATTGCAGCTCGCACTACACATGGTGGCAGATATGCCACTTATCCTCTGTACTTAGACCATACAACAAGTGCTTGCCAAGTCTTCTCAAACACCCGGCGATGTGCTCTTCCGGCGACTTGCTGACCACTTGATCTCCTAACCTTAACACACGGCGATCATGTGCAATCTGGGCGATTACTCATCCTCAAGCCGATGGGCAATTACCCACCTCAAGCCGATAGGCGATTACTCACCTCAAGGCGATAGGCGATTATTCATCCTCAAGCCGATAGGCGATTACTCACCTCAAGCCGATAGGCGATTACTCAACATCATAGGCGACAGGCGATTACCATTCCGAGTGATCGCCTCCCTGCTTCGCCTGCTATCCTCTACCACGTGTTACTCTGTGAATGGTCCACGTGGTCAACTGCTGCTGATGTCATCGACTACCGATGACCGACCGGATCAGTAAAGAACACCTTCTCTTCAAGTGAGAACTCCCAACTTGAACAGAAAGGTTCGCCAGTTAAATCCTCCCTCGCCTATGACCGATGAGAGGTCAGTTTAAAACCTATCATTTGGGGTTAGAGGTCTCGAAAGTGGGAAGGTAGGTTCGTAAAGAACTCCTCCTCTTTGAGTGAGAACTCCCAACTTGAACAGAAAGGTTCGCCAGTTAAATCCTCCCTCGCCTATGAGCGAGGAGAGGTCGATTCAGAACCTGTCACTTGGGGTTAGAGGTCTCAAAGGTGGGAAGGTAGGTTCGTAAAGAACACCTCTCTTTCGAGTGAGAATGCCCAAGTTGAATAGAAGGGTTCGCCAGTCAAATCCTCCCTCGCCTGGAGATGAGAGGTCAGCTAAGACTCGTCAGCTTGGGTTAGAAGTCTCGGAAGGGGGAAAGGAAGGTTCACAGAGAACGCCTCCCCTTTCGAGTGAGAACACCAAGGGCGACTCGTGCCAGCGAATTCCTCCCTTGTCTCGAACAAGGAGAGGTCAGGTGGGTACAAAGCAAGGTGAATACAGATCAGTGCTAGAAGTCTCGAAGGGATAAAGGAGGGATTCATAAAGGACACCTTCTCCTCGAGTGAAAGCACTCAAGTTGAACAACAGGATTTGCCAGTGAGACACAAACATTCCTATGGGCGATGAGAGGTCAGCCAAAGAATCGCCTGTGTGTTAGAAGTCTCGAAGTGAAAGAGGGGGGTTCGTAGAGGAAGCCTCCCACTCGAGTGAGAACACCAGGGCCAAATGAGGTGGTTCATCATTTAAATCCTCTTTGGCATAGTGCAAGGGGAGGACAGTGAGGTGATGCAGTCCACTCGCCAAGGCAGTCTCCTATCCTAAAGAGGAATTACACTCATCACCTCCTATCAGAGTTAATTGAGCTACATAGCACAGAGTTAATCGTGCTAAATAGCAAAGTTGTTAGCTAAGTACGATAAAAGTATCCAAGCAACTACTGAGTACCAAAGATGCAAGTGTGCTAAGAGAACATGAAGCACCAATGCAAGTAGGTTGATTAAGACAGTAGTATGTGCAAAGTTAAATATTTTTATTATATGGGAAGAGTGATTAAAAAGGTAATTACAAGAAGTCCAACCATGGAATATGACTACTCAAGAAACCTATCTAGGCACTATTTGCCCGTCGACCACCTGTATAGATATGGAGAAGGGCGAGAGGTCCTGTAACATCCCGCCAAATTACTATTCATATGTATATAATGAAAATAAAGGTAACAAAAATGTTTAAATGAACATACGTATTTATATAAAATGAAGTTGCTCCTCACAGGGAGTTTAATACATAACCAGTATATTTTTCCAAAACTTAAACAAAATACAGTCAATAAATTGAAACCGACGATCTCCCTACATAAACCGGCGATCTACTATCAGAAGACCCAAAACAGCCGATCTGCTATCAGGACAGAAAAACAGGCGATCACCCGATAGAGGCAGAAACAGGCGATCACCCGATAGAGACGGAAACAGGCGATCTCCTTCCGGCGACCACTCACTGAGGAGCTCTACTCCCTGGAAGATCATCTGCTCCCGTGTAAAACACACGATCATCACAGTTTTAAGAGAAAACAGCCACAGAGCAATACAAAAGAAAAGGGGTAAGCTAGATGGTTTAAAAAGAGTTTAAATATGAACATAAAAATCAGGATAAAACAAATTCCATATACCCACATAAAATTATAAAGTTTCTCATTTCTTACGTCGGACTTCCACTGATTTAACACACATAGACACTTACCATACCACTGTAAAGTCCACACAGGACAGCAAGGAAAGTCCACACAGGACAGCAACCAGAGTCCACACAGGACAGCAACCAAGGTCCACACAGGACAGCAAGCAAAGTCCACACAGGACAGCAAGGAAAGTCCACACAGGACAGCAAGGAAAGTCCACACAGGACAGCAACCAGAGTCCACACAGGACAGCAACCAGAGTCCACACAGGACAGCAACCAAGGTCCACACAGGACAGCAAGGAAAGTCCACACAGGACAGCAACCAGAATCCACACAGGACAGCAACCAAGGTCCACACAGGACAGCAAGCAAAGTCCACACAGGACAGCAAGGAAAGTCCACACAGGACAGCAAGGAAAGTCCACACAAGACAGCAAACAAAGTCCACACAGGACAGCTAAAGATCATCAATTCACCCAACGCACCATACAATACTTAAATGAACGATCTCAACCACAGCAACAAACGTATCCAGGTTCAGACTTTTTCCAATAACGCGTGCATTTCACATATCAGTCACAAACAAGCTCAAAGCGACACTAAAACAGGGGATTTCGAAGACAACATTTAAAACCGGCGATTACGTCGCCACACGCGTAAAAACAGAGCATCAAGAAAAAGGGGTTTAAAACCGGCGACCACGTTGCCCAAACACATAGAATAGAGTATCACGAAAAAGAATATGAAACCGGCGACCACGTCGCCCTCACTTCAGAAACAGCTAATCTATGGCTTTTATTGAAAATAAGGCTAGCTTCCCTTACCTGGACTTGCGCAAAACACCAAGAGCTCCACAACCCACCGAGCTTAAAGGATGCCTTAGCTCTGTTTTAGCTTCTGGTTTGTAGAACTTGCAGAGAACCTCCCAGGTGTTCCAAAGGCAGTCGTCACTCGTCGTACTGGTGCTTGGGGAATGCCTGAATCGCAGCGTGAAGGAGAGGAAGGAGAAGGAGCCAACGCTAACTCTCTAAATCACTTTCTAATCACCCCACGTCTCTTACCTCTCAGGAGTGAGTTTAAATCTAAGCCAACTTGCCCAGGAATGCCGCTGCCTCCACCCACTCTGCAGGAAAGGTTGCGTGTACGCTTCCCTGAACAGTATGACTACGCATGCCTCTGCGCAGGCTAACACTCTGAGGTCACTATTCTGAACCACCCTTTCTGTCTACGTGTCGCGCGTGCAGTACGTCTGATGTTGAGAGCCTGGGTCCCACCTTATCTGCGTGAAACTCGACATCGCGCGATAACCTTCCACCGATGACCTCTCGCGCGATGACTATTCACCGATGACATCTCGCGCGATAACCTTCCACCGATGACCTCTCGCGCGATGACTATCCACTGATGACATCTCGCGCGATGACCTTCTACCGATGACCTCTCGCGCGATTACTATCCACCGATGACATCTCGCGCGATGACCTTCCACCGATGGCCTCTCGCGCGATGACTATCCACTGATGACATCTCGCGCGATGACCTTCCACCGATGAATTATCCTGGAGGATGACCGATGTCTCACCCTGGTGGACCACCGATGTCTCTCCCTGGAAGACGACCGATGTCCACATGCCTCGCGCCCTGGCGATGCCCGTATGCCTCGCGCCCTGGCGATGCCCGACGACACATCGTCACGCCTTCCCGAAGGTTCTTCATTCCACTATGTTACGTCCAAAGTATCATCTCCACATGACTCGGTGACGTCGGTAGCTTCACATTTCCAAGAGTAGACCAGCACCACTCTTCGTGCGCCCATGCATGCAACATTAAGGGCGATCTCTTTTGCTCAAGCATAGAGCTTCGCATGCACAGCGTATCTAAGGCTTAACCCACACCTTGATACGCGTGGTTGTTGGAACCCACTCTGGTTGATCCAGTATCTTGACCACATACTACGTGCACTCCCGTCGATCACGTACACCATAGGCGATTGGCGGTCATGTCTCCTCTAGGCGACAGGCGATTATGTCCCAGAGGAGTCGGAGATCGCCTCCGTCTTCAATAACGGCGATCTCGTAGAAGACTTCTTAGCTACACTTTTCTTCCTTTACTCTTCTTGATCTACATGCCAGCCGACCGATCTCTACCAGTTGACCCCAGACCTTGGGCGACGTCCGATGTCCGACTACTACGAAACTTCATTTATCAGTTCTTTGTATTTTAAATAATAACATCTTCTGAAATTATTTAAATGTAACACTTTCATTCCAATTAAAGTTTCTAGGTCCTTACATTCTCCCCAACAAGGAAAATTTTCGTCCTCGAAAATTGGATTACAAGGAAAAAAGGTAGGGATAGGCTTCTCTCAGGGTTTCTTTCAAATTCCCAATTTGTATCACCCGATCTGTCATCCCACACCACCTTCACCACGTTGATGGTCTTGCCTCTGAGCTGCTTACTCTGCTGATCGTCAATCCTTACTGGTTTCGTCCCAACAACAAGTCATCCCTGATCTGCACATCGTCTACTTCCAACACGTGACTAGGGTCTGCAAGATACTTCCTTAACTGTGACACGTGAAAGACATTATGCAGATTTTGCTCATTGGAGAGGTAGGGCGATTTCATAAGCCACTAGACCTATCCTCCTTAAGATCTGATATGGCTCGACTAACTTAGGAGACAGCTCCTTTGATCTGATAGCTCGTCCTACACCCTTGGTCGGTGTCACTTTCATAAATGCATGATCTCCAACTACAACTCGAAAGGTCTTCTCCTCATTGTCAACGTCATCACTGCCTCCCCCAGAGTTATTATCCTTGTGTTCATTTAAGGCCAGAAGTGTCTTCACAGCGTTGTCAGCTTCGTCCTCATATCCACCACTAGAGTTGTTACCCTTGTCCTCATGAGCGACATAGGGTGGCTCCCTCCAGGTTATTCCCTTCATATTTTCCAGATCCACAGGGGTTTCCCAACCAAACGATTCTTGCTCACCTTCTTAGTAACTTCAACATTGGGGATGGATGATGATTCACTTTCTAAGGCAGAGCCATCCGACGAAGATCCCTCTACCACTGTCATTAACTGCAGTTACAACACCTTCCCACCACCCATCATACCACCAGGCATACACTGCTGATTCAAACCCAAGTGGGCGACCTGAATGGCGCTCAGGAGAGCATGGCTTGACTGTTAAGCGCTCTGAACATCGCATACCCAAATTAATCAGTAGCTGCCACTCTAGACGAAAGGACCCATTCCTCTAGTTTCTGTGGTCCCTCTTTATCAAGCCAGTCATCGTACTGGACCTTCAGCAGCGTTGGAGACACACTCCAGATTTTGCATCTAAACCAGCGTTTTCTAACGCCACCATCTTGCCATGTTCAGGGGCCTTTAACTTCAACCTTCCATTCCCACACTCATCTTTCAAATCCCGATCAACAAAACAACCCTATTCTGCGTGAAACCTTCCCTCTTAGGAGGTAGTCCAAGTATTTCTTCTGGAAATACATCCATGAAATCTTTCACCCCATGTATCCTGTTTACGTCCTCTTCACTCTTCACTCCCCCCTTCCGCTAGGATCTCAAAACACGTCGCCCCTTCTTTCAACTCTGACTTCACATGCTGAGCAGATATCACACCTGACCCTTGGAGATTGGGAAACACCACCTTCTGGCTACTGCAATCTGTGAGAACTCGATTGGCATGTAGCCAATCCATTCCTAGGATAACATCCAGATCCTGAAGAGGTAGACAGATCAAATTCACTTTGAACCTGCGTCCCTCTACTATCACTGGACATTCAGAGCAAACTGGGGAGGTCAAAACCTGTCCTGATGCAGGTGTAGAGACCAACCGTTCAAACGGCAGCTCCTTCACTAGAAGGCCCAGTTCGGTTGCACACCGACTTGACACAAGAGAGTGTGTCGCTCCAGAAACAAACAAAACTCTAAAGTATCCACCAGCTATAAACAAGTATCTTGTACTAGGTTACCTGACTGAGATGCCTCCGCTCCAGACATGGCAAACACTCTCCCTGCTGCTTGAGGTCTGCTGCCTTCGTTCCTCAACTGCTGGGAACCACTGGGTTGAGTCGCCCTATTCCCGTTAGGACATTCTCTAGCAAGGTGCCCCGTCTTTCGGCAGATGTAGCATCTTCTCTCTGAATTTCTCTTGGGGCACACATTGGATGTGTGTGGTCCACCACAATGGGAACATCTGAGTTTCCAGGGCTGTTGCTGTTGAAACTGAGGCGGTGCTGCTCCTGCCCCATGCTGTGGAGGTCTCGCATAAGGCTTATTCTGCTGTTGCTGCACCTTGGCCTTCCCACTGGAAAAACCCCCTGGGTGTGACCTGATCACCCGAGAGTCACTCTTCTCCAGTGTCTCCACCATCATCGCCTTCTCCACTAAGGCGTGAAATTCTCTTATGCACATAGGTGCTATGGTCCTCTTCAGCTCATGCTTCAGTCCTTCTTCAAATTTCCTACACCTCCAAGCCTCAGAGGTCGCCTGGGTATAGAATCGGGCGAGATACTCAAACCAAGCAGCATAAGCATTCACTGACATCTCCCCCTGCTCAAATCTGAGGAATTCTGCTTCCCTCGCAAATCTTGCACTATCTGGGAAGTATTTTTCCAGAAATCTCACCCTGAAACTCTCCCAGTCTAACACTTCAGCTCTGGCTTCCATCATCTGCTGAGCTCCCATCCACCAGAACTCGGCTTCTCCAGATAGCAGATAGGTAGCGAATACCAATTTCTTCCCTTCAGGGCAGGAGGTCGCCCTAAAGATTTTCTCCAACTCCCTGACCCACTGATCTGCTTGATCAGGGGTAGCATTCCCACTGAACTTGGGTGGGTTGTGCCTCATGAACTCGGTCAGTCCCATCTGATCCTGAGGCTGACCGACGTGGGAAGCTGTTTCAGCCGACCGAGCAGTTTCCCAATGGTGCATTGCCGCCTGATGATTCTGAGCCATTGCTGCATTCTGTTGTTGGATGGCAGTTGCCATCATCTCAATAGCCTTGGCAATTTGGCTCATTTCCGAAGAAGGTTGGGGAGGGGTAGGAGGTCTACGTGCCATCTCTCTTCGTTTCAGATTTTGAAACTATAGGTTGTCTATATTCCCTACAACTACAAGAATGAGATCGATAAGAAATCAATTCATTCAGGAGGTAACATCTAGACCTTACAAAGGTCAGCATCTCAAATTCATTAAGAATTTGAGCTCATCAACAGAATCGTGATACTTATAATCTCAAGCAAAACACCAGAACAGCTACTGGTATGCAGTCACAATCCAATCAACCATTTTCAATCAATTACAAAGACACTCCAGGGAATGAAATAGCTCACACCAGAATTCAATATATGCTAAACATCAAACCTTTAGAATTAAGATTGAGAATCATCTCGATCCAGTTATGAGTGTGCACCCTCACTACTTTATCAAGATCCTCTCATTCTTAATACTAAGATTTTCAGTTAGGGCATACATTCACTAAAGCACACAAAAAAATTTCAATACAAAAACGTTTGAAAACCTTTCACTATAGTTGTTATTTAAAACTCGAATAAATTTTATGAGCAGAAGAAACACAATGGATCCACATCCCTCAGGTCATCCTAAGGACGAACTGCTCTGATACCATTAATGTAACATCCCGCCAAATTACTATTCATATGTATATAATGAAAATAAAGGTAACAAAAATGTTTAAATGAACATACGTATTTATATAAAATGAAGTTGAGCTAATTGAGCTACATAGCACAGAGTTAATCGTGCTAGATAGCAAAGTTGTTAGCTAAGTACGATAAAAGTATCCAAGCAACTACTGAGTACCAAAGATGCAAGTGTGCTAAGAGAACATGAAGCACCAATGCAAGTAGGTTGATTAAGACAGTAGTATGTGCAAAGTTAAATATTTTTATTATATGGGAAGAGTGATTAAAAAGGTAATTACAAGAAGTCCAACCATGGAATATGACTACTCAAGAAACCTATCTAGGCACTATTTGCCCGTCGACCACCTGTATAGATATGGAGAAGGGCGAGAGGTCCTGTAACATCCCGCCAAATTACTATTCATATGTATATAATGAAAATAAAGGTAACAAAAATGTTTAAATGAACATACGTATTTATATAAAATGAAGTTGCTCCTCACAGGGAGTTTAATACATAACCAGTATATTTTTCCAAAACTTAAACAAAATACAGTCAATAAATTGAAACCGACGATCTCCCTACATAAACCGGCGATCTACTATCAGAAGACCCAAAACAGCCGATCTGCTATCAGGACAGAAAAACAGGCGATCACCCGATAGAGGCAGAAACAGGCGATCACCCGATAGAGACGGAAACAGGCGATCTCCTTCCGGCGACCACTCACTGAGGAGCTCTACTCCCTGGAAGATCATCTGCTCCCGTGTAAAACACACGATCATCACAGTTTTAAGAGAAAACAGCCACAGAGCAATACAAAAGAAAAGGGGTAAGCTAGATGGTTTAAAAAGAGTTTAAATATGAACATAAAAATCAGGATAAAACAAATTCCATATACCCACATAAAATTATAAAGTTTCTCATTTCTTACGTCGGACTTCCACTGATTTAACACACATAGACACTTACCATACCACTGTAAAGTCCACACAGGACAGCAAGGAAAGTCCACACAGGACAGCAACCAGAGTCCACACAGGACAGCAACCAAGGTCCACACAGGACAGCAAGCAAAGTCCACACAGGACAGCAAGGAAAGTCCACACAGGACAGCAAGGAAAGTCCACACAGGACAGCAACCAGAGTCCACACAGGACAGCAACCAGAGTCCACACAGGACAGCAACCAAGGTCCACACAGGACAGCAAGGAAAGTCCACACAGGACAGCAACCAGAATCCACACAGGACAGCAACCAAGGTCCACACAGGACAGCAAGCAAAGTCCACACAGGACAGCAAGGAAAGTCCACACAGGACAGCAAGGAAAGTCCACACAAGACAGCAAACAAAGTCCACACAGGACAGCTAAAGATCATCAATTCACCCAACGCACCATACAATACTTAAATGAACGATCTCAACCACAGCAACAAACGTATCCAGGTTCAGACTTTTTCCAATAACGCGTGCATTTCACATATCAGTCACAAACAAGCTCAAAGCGACACTAAAACAGGGGATTTCGAAGACAACATTTAAAACCGGCGATTACGTCGCCACACGCGTAAAAACAGAGCATCAAGAAAAAGGGGTTTAAAACCGGCGACCACGTTGCCCAAACACATAGAATAGAGTATCACGAAAAAGAATATGAAACCGGCGACCACGTCGCCCTCACTTCAGAAACAGCTAATCTATGGCTTTTATTGAAAATAAGGCTAGCTTCCCTTACCTGGACTTGCGCAAAACACCAAGAGCTCCACAACCCACCGAGCTTAAAGGATGCCTTAGCTCTGTTTTAGCTTCTGGTTTGTAGAACTTGCAGAGAACCTCCCAGGTGTTCCAAAGGCAGTCGTCACTCGTCGTACTGGTGCTTGGGGAATGCCTGAATCGCAGCGTGAAGGAGAGGAAGGAGAAGGAGCCAACGCTAACTCTCTAAATCACTTTCTAATCACCCCACGTCTCTTACCTCTCAGGAGTGAGTTTAAATCTAAGCCAACTTGCCCAGGAATGCCGCTGCCTCCACCCACTCTGCAGGAAAGGTTGCGTGTACGCTTCCCTGAACAGTACGACTACGCATGCCTCTGCGCAGGCTAACACTCTGAGGTCACTATTCTAAACCACCCTTTCTGTCTACGTGTCGCGTGTGCAGTACGTCTGATGTTGAGAGCCTGGGTCCCACCTTATCTGCATGAAACTCGACATCGCGCGATAACCTTCCACCGATGACCTCTCGCGCGATGACTATCCACCGATGACATCTCGCGCGATAACCTTCCACCGATGACCTCTCGCGCGATGACTATCCACTGATGACATCTCGCGCGATGACCTTCTACCGATGACCTCTCGCGCGATTACTATCCACCGATGACATCTCGCGCGATGACCTTCCACCGATGGCCTCTCGCGCGATGACTATCCACTGATGACATCTCGCGCGATGACCTTCCACCAATGAATTATCCTGGAGGACGACCGATGTCTCACCCTGGTGGACCACCGATGTCTCTCCCTGGAAGACGACCGATGTCCACATGCCTCGCGCCCTGGCGATGCCCGTATGCCTCGCGCCCTGGCGATGCCCGACGACACATCGTCACGCCTTCCCGAAGGTTCTTCATTCCACTATGTTACGTCCAAAGTATCATCTCCACATGACTCGGTGACGTCGGTAGCTTCACATTTCCAAGAGTAGACCAGCACCACTCTTCGTGCGCCCATGCATGCAACACTAAGGGCGATCTCTTTTGCTCAAGCATAGAGCTTCGCATGCACAGCGTATCTAAGGCTTAACCCACACCTTGATACGCGTGGTTGTTGGAACCCACTCTGGTTGATCCAGTATCTTGACCACATACTACGTGCACTCCCGTCGATCACGTACACCATAGGCGATTGGCGGTCATGTCTCCTCTAGGCGACAGGCGATTATGTCCCAGAGGAGTCGGAGATCGCCTCCGTCTTCAATAACGGCGATCTCGTAGAAGACTTCTTAGCTACACTTTTCTTCCTTTACTCTTCTTGATCTACATGCCAGCCGACCGATCTCTACCAGTTGACCCCAGACCTTGGGCGACGTCCGATGTCCGACTACTACGAAACTTCATTTATCAGTTCTTTGTATTTTAAATAATAACATCTTCTGAAATTATTTAAATGTAACACTTTCATTCCAATTAAAGTTTCTAGGTCCTTACAGGTCCATCTCAGGATGCGCGCAGGCAACCTGAGCAAGGGCATCGCCAAACCCCTTCCCGTAGGCGTCGGCAACATCTTCATTCAGCTCTGCCTTAGTTTTCTTGAACAGTTCGGCTTGTTGGGCAAACTCTTCCTCCACCTTGCCCAGCTGAACTTCTTGGTTTGTAGCCCACTCCTCCAGCTTGGTCATTTTTGTTTGGGCCCCCTCCAACTGTTCTTCCAGGTCGATGACTTTATTGCAGAGGGGGAGGATTTTGGCCTCAAGCTGGAAGGCCTCCTTCCCCTTGGCGAAGAGGAGCTTTTTGGCTTCTTTCTCTGATTGGCGGAGACTGCTCAGCTCCTGGTTTAGAGCAGCCTTGCGTTTGGAAGCCATTTGGACTTGCAGCTCCAGCTCCTTCTTCTGCTCCAACTCCCTCTTGAGTTGGGCCACCTCCTCCCTTAGCTCTATTTCTACATCCCCTTGGGTCAGTAGAACGCTGGAGGCGGTGAGGAACTCACCAAGGCCATGGCTTAGACGGTCCCTTAGTGAACCCCTGTCCAGGGCCTCCATAGTTTCTTTGGCAGGCAGGTGCGCGATGGAGGAGAGGGGGAAGTTCAGGGGCAGGGGGTACTTGATCAGTTGGGGGAGCATTCTTCCCCACCCTCGAGCGCCAGGAGTGGCTCAGGAGGAGAAGAGGTGCTAGGGGGGTGCTCCCTGAAGGATGGAGGTTGCCCCTCTATGGCAGAAGAGGTCACCGCAGCAACCTCCACCCTGTTTCTCTTGAAGACAAGGCCTGAGCAGGTGTCCTCGTCTTCAGAGATCACCACTGCGGCTACCCTCTTTTGTTTGCTTTCAGAGGTAGGGCCTGGGGCAGCTGCGGCGGGAGAAGAGGGGTCAGCGGGGCATGAGCCACCTGCTGTGCGGCGATCCAGTAGAGCAACCAACCACTTCTTTTTCTCAGCATCCATTACCATATCTGCAACAAACAACAAGTAATGAGAAGTGGCACACAGTTACTACATGCAAATACAAGCAAGTATCAGAAGAAGAAAGGAAAATACCAATCTAGATGCTGAGAGTTTCAGCATCATACTCGTGCCTGATCAGCTAGGCGGTGTTAAACACCACCCCCAGCTAGCAAGGAGTTGTCACAGGTCGCGGTCAAAGGACGTCAGCTCCTCGAGTCCTTGGGGTTTCTTGAATTTCAGTTTCTCCATCCAGTACAAGGGGAACCCGTCGAGTATGGTGGAGTCGTAGGAGCTGCAGCAGACCCTAAAGAACTTCCCTTTGAGGCCCTTATAGGACTGTTGGAAGAGAGTGAGTAGAACTCTCCTCGCCACCCCGTTGAGGCTTACCCAAAGCCTCTTCCCGGGGCTCTTCGCCTAAAAAAAGTAGAGGAAGACGTCCACGGAGGGAGTGAACCCCAGGTTGTTGCACAAGATTGAGAAGACCCTAATGAAGGCCCAGTTGTTGGGGTGTAGCTGGGCAGGCGCCACGTTGAGTTCAGTGAGCAAAGCCCTCTCGAACCCAATGAAGGGCAGGCGGACCTTGACTCGTTTGAAGACGGTGGCATAGAGGAAGAAGAAGAGCTCCCCGTCATTGCAGCGGTCATTTGCGCATACGGGTTCGCCCTCTGTGCAGGGTCGAACCAAGACATACGCGTCACTTTCACTGCCAAAGACACGCCCTTTGATCTCATGTTCATCATCCCTGTGTTTCCTCAAGTCTTCACAGGATGTGAGTTTTGAGGTCTCATTAAGGAGCTCCTTAGGGGCCCAGGAGTAGAGGGCCCTATAGTCAACGACGGGAGGAGGGTTGGAAGTGGTTTTGGTTCTTGCCATCTCGAATCTAAAACAAAATAAGAGGCAAGGAGAAGGAAAACAAAGGTTTAGAAGAAAGTGGTGGTGTGTTTCAAATGGCAGACAAAGACTCAAAGACGAAGAACGCAAACAGGAAAGAAGAACAGAAACTCTAAAATACAGAAATCATAAACACGCCCAGAGCAGTTATAACATGTAAGGGGTAGCAGAATCATAAAACAAAGGCAAGAGGAAGAGTAAAAATCATACCTTTAAGTTTGTGAAGACAAGGGGTTGCGAGAGTTGGAGTGGGAGTGGAAGCGTTCAGGAGAAGATAGTGATCGGGAAGATTTGAGTGAAAAGTTATGGAACAGTGCTGAGGCGCGGGGTTTTGAAGGGGTTTAATGTAGGCAAGGGAGCGCAAACGTTAAGAAGCCCCAACCATTGATCTAACCACGTGTCCGTAGATTAAGGGGGGTTAGTGAGACGTCCCTTCAGCGCACTGTTCATGTCCTTTCGCTCAGTGCCACGTAGGTCGCCCGAGCCGATGACTTAGTCTCTTCGCTGAACAAGTTAACATCTCAAGACTGGGGGGCTTGTGTACCGACCAGTCCTCGGACACCAAGAACAGCTAGTAATGGTAAGCCACGACAGCTGGGTCCCACAGCATGGGCAATAGCCACGTGGGCTGGGCCTCACTGGTAGTATGGACTAGTGGGATGATTAGTCATCAGCGTGTCGATCACCAGAGTGGACTGAGGTGTCCTCGTCACACAACGGGGTGATGAGTCCTTAGCAACAGAGTGCGACGAGGTGACATCAGTCTTGGGTGTTTTGAACAACAGAACTAGAACATCTAAGGTGGGCCCCGAGAGAAGACCAGTTACCAGTAAAATGCCCAGAGGTAGAGAGAGGCCTAAGTCACGAAGTACCCATGTATGTGGCAAGGAAAGCACAGTTAGGTGCAGAGTCTTGAAGGGTTTGAGTGCCCATCGGGATTAGGGTTTCCAAGTGAAGCTACATGCATGGCACGTGAACAGTGAGGGCACTCCCAGAAAAGGTGGCCCCAGAGATTAGGTGCACGAGGGGGTACCCAGGTGGCCATCCTATTAGAATTTGCACTTCAGTTAAGGGAAACCCTACGCGCTAGATTACCCTAAGACTGGGTGATAGCGGTGCAAGGGTATTCCTGTAAACCCTAAATATGGGTAGCGGCAACAGAGAAAACCCTAGACTATATAAAGGGTAGTAAAACACTTCACAAAGCTACACAGTTTCTAGACCTAAACTCAAATACTCAATACACTTGGTGTGCTTGCCCAGTATTTACTTGAGCGTCGGAGTGCAAACGACCTCTAGGGTGCCCCTTTCTATCTTACAGGTGCATGTTGTTTCGATACAGCAAAGCATAACTTAAGGTGAGGGAAGGAGGCGTGTGATCGTCGTAGAGTCAACCGACAGGAGAGTCAACCGGCAAGAACAGTTAGAAACATTTAATAAAAGATTCAATTCAAAACCAAGAAGCTGTTAAGATTTTCAAAACAAACAACCGGTTTTTTTATCGGGACAACCGATTGTTTTGGCTTTGACAGCTTAGTCAACAAAGCTAAAGCTTTTCAACCTTTCCCAAAACCTTTTCACCAAAGAACAACCGGTTGTTTCGACAAAACAACAGGTTATTTTTCACTTAGTTGAAAAAAAAAACATTTTTAAAAAGGCTTTCAAATCAAACTTGTTTTGGATTCAAACAAGGTGTGGATTACACATATTCTACCCCTGTTCCCACCCATACACAGCAGCAACACCAGCCATCATCAAACACATAGGATTTGGATTCTTCAAGCTCATGATCAACCTTGATCAACATGCACTCCCACACTTACTCAAACTTGTGAGCTACCTCCTCAAGTAAAAGAGCTTTTAAAAGAATTTGATGATGTATTCCCTAAGGAAGGCCCCATTGGACTTCCACCTTTTAGAGGAATAGAACATCAAATAGATTTAGTTCCAGGAGCCAGTCTACCCAATATACCAACTTATATAACTAATCCTGAAGAAACTAAGGAGATAGAATCACAAGTATAGGATTTGTTGGAGGTTGGGTTCAAAAGAGCGTAAGTCCTTGTGTTGTACCTGTTTTGTTGGTGCCAAAGAAAGATGGCAAGTGGAGAATGTGTTGTGATTGTAGAGCCATCAATAACATCACCATCAAATACAAACATCCAATCCCAAGACTAGATGACATGCTTGATGAATTGCATGGGTCCACCATATTTTCCAAAATTGATCTTAAAAGCGGGTATCACCAAATCAGAATTAGAGAAGGTGATGAGTGGAAAACCGCTTTTAAAACCAAATTTGGACTATATGAGTGGTCAGTGAGGCCTTTTGGACTCACTGATGCACCTAGCACATTTATGAGGCTAATGAATCATGTCTTAAGGGATTGTATAGGTAAATATGTAGTAGTTTACTTTGATGATATCTTAGTGTATAGTCAAAGCCTAGATTCCCACCTAAGTAACCTTAGGGAGGTTCTCTTAGTGCTTAGAAAAAATAGTTTGTTTGCTAATATTAATAAGTGTACCTTTTGTATTGATAGTGTAGTATTTTTAGGTTTTATAGTCAACAAAAATGGGGTATATGTTGACCCCAAGAAAATCAAAGTCATCCAAGAGTGGCCAACTCCACAAAATGTAGGAGATGATAGGAGTTTTCATGGTCTAGCAAGCTTTTATAGAACATTTGTGCCTAACTTCTCAAGTCTAGCTTCAACACTTAATGAGTTAGTGAAGAAAGACAATCCATTTTGCTAGACAAAGAAGCAAGATCAAGCCTTCAAGAGGCTAAAAGCTGAACCCACTAATTCACCCATTTTATCTTTACTAAACTTTGCAAAAGCTTTTGAGCTTGAGTGTGATGCATCAGGAGTAGGCATAGGTGCAATGTTGTTGCAAGGTGGACACCCAATTGCTTATTTCAGTGAAAAACTTCATGGTGCCACCCTCAACTACCCCACCTATGATAAGGAGCTCTATGCACTTATGAGGGCCCTGAAGACTTGGGAGCAATATCTAGTTTTAAAAGAATTTGTAATTCATAGTGATCATGAGTCTTTAAAATATCTAAAGGGTCAGCATAAGTTGAACAAACGACATGCAAAATGGATGGAATTTCTTGAACAATTTCCATATGTTATCAAATACAAGAAGGGTAGCACAAATATTGTGGCAGATGCTCTCTCAAGGAGACACGCCCTCTTTTCAAAACTTGGAGCCCAAATTCTTGGATTTGAAAACATACCTGAACTTTACAAAGAAGATCAAGATTTTGCATCCACCTTTGCTAAATGTGAACATAGAGCACAAGGAGGATTTTATGTGTCTGAGGGGTACCTATTTAAAGAAGGAAAACTTTGCATACCCTAAGGAACACGGAGAAAACTTCTTGTAAAAAAGTCTCATGAAGGAGGACTCATGGACCATTTTGGTGTTGATAAAACTCTAGAGCTTTTAAAAGGAAAATTCTTTTGGCCACTCATGAGACTCTATACTCCTTTACCTTTTGCACGTGCTCCTTGGGAAGATCTAAGCATGGATTTCATATTAGGACTTCCTAGGACACAAAGAGGTTTTGATTCCATTTTTGTGGTAATGGATAGGTTTAGCAAGATGGCTTGTAACGCCCCTCAAAATATTGGTCATATTTATATAATAAAATAAAGGTGAAACAATAATATCAAAATTGAACATAGATATATACATAATATAATTCATCCATTAGTACAAATGTGCCTAAAAACAATATCCCTTTTTGAGGAAGTTTTAATACATCTCCATACAGGAGTTTCCAAAATAAAATAAAAACCACAGCATTCAAAACCGGCGATCCCCTAACAGAAAACAGAAAACGGGCGATCTCCTATCAGAAACAGAAAACAGGCGATCGCCTAACAGAAACAGAAACAGGCGATCTCCTTCCGGCGACCACTCACAGAGGAGCTCTACTACCTGCAACCTCGTATGCTCCCGTGCAAATATACACGATCATCACAGGTTTAAGAAAAACAACTACGATACAAGATAAAAGGGTAAGCTAGATATTTTCAAAAACTTTAAATATGAGACTTTATATCAATAGAAAACATATATCTTCACACCATTCATAATCTATATCAATTCCAACCATCAATGTAACATCCCGCCAAAATACTATACAAATGTATATAATGAAAATAAAGGTAACAAATAGATTCTATGAACAAAATATTATATATATGAAATGTAGTTTCTCCTCACAGGGAGTTTAATACAAATTCGGTCAAATTTTTCCAAAAACATAAACAAAATACAGTAAAAAAAAACGAAGCAGGCGATCTCCTATCGAAAGAGACCGATCTCCTATCGGACGAGGCCGATCGCCCATCGGGGGACCCAAAAACAGCCGATCTCCTTCCGGCGACCACTTCACTAAGGAGCTCTACTTCCTGGAAGATCATCTGCTCCCGTGTAAGTTATACACGATCATCACAGTTTTAAGAGAACAGCCACAGAACCAAAACACGCAGGGTAAGCTAGATATTTTAAAGAGAGTTTAAATAAGAACATTAAAATCAGAGTAAGCAATTTTCAAGATATTCACGTAAAGCTATAGATTTTCTCAATGCCCTTCACCTGATCACCCAGAAATTCACACATTTCACAATATTCTCAAGAGTCATTCATTTTCACAATACTGCATCAAGTGTCTATAATTTCAAGTTCCTCATTTCACATGTCAGACCACCACTGACTCAGCACACAAGACACTTGACACTACTTCCGGAAGACTCGTGCATTGACTAGACTCAGAGATTCTACACCTGTCATACAAGCTGTAATGTTTACCAGCTATGCGCATCAACACAATCTCAATCTCAAGTTCACCATTCTCACAGTATGACAGGGTTAATCCATATGACAGGTCGAGCTCGTTCTGTTTCACACGACTCACCCATGCATATGAACCTCCTTCGACTCTCAACGCCTGAATAACCTCATCTATATGAATCCATTATCTCAGGAGAGTCAGGATAATCCCATTATAGACATCACCGATCAATGCACATCCTAACGATCTTACACGGTATTTTCTTTCCTGAAAATACTATGCCTCGATCCCACATTCACAGCATTCAAGACATCATGCCACACTTAAAAGAATGATTTCAATCACAGCAATAGCCATTTCAAAGGATTCATATTTTCAAATATCTCATGTAAATCTCAAGCAGTTCTCAAAACAACATCAAACACAAGGAGTTCGCAAAACAGCGCCAAAAACCGGCGATCTAGTTCAAAATATGGTATTTCGAAGGCTGTATATTAAAACAGGCGACCACGTCGCCCAAGCACACAACACAGAGCATTTCACGAAGACGAAAGCGAAAACGGCGACCACGTCGCCCACACTTCAGAAATGGTTCAACTATGGCTCGTAGGGAAAAAGAGGTCTAGCTTCCCTTACCTGGACTTGCGTAAAATACCGCGAGCTCAAAACCCACCGAGGCTTGAACCCCGCCTTGTCTCTGTTTTCAGCGCCTGGTCTGTAGAACTTGCAGAGAACCTCTTAGGTGCTCTAAGGGCAACGTCGCGTGTCGCACTGATGCTGGAGGTTGCCTGAGTCTCAACGCAAGGAAGGGAAGAAGGGAGGGAGGAAGTTTGCACTCACTCTAACACTCTTGAGTCTGTAACACTCTTTGCCTTCCCGCAGTGGCTTTTGAATCCCAGCTTACCTGTCCACGTTTGCTGCTGCTGCCACCCCTCCTGCAGGAAAGTCTGAGAACCACTGCCCTGAACAGTACGACCACTGCTGTCGTTTATGCATGCCAACCACTGCTCTGAACAGTACGACCACTGTTGTCGTTTGTGCATGCCAACCACTGCTCTGAACAGTACGACCGCGAGTGTCTCTTGCGCATGCCAACATTCTGATGTCACCACTCTGAATCATCCTTTTTGTCTACGTGGCGCGTGTGCAGGACGTTTCATGCTGAGAGTCTGGGTCCCACTTTATCTGTGTGAGGCTCGCCCTCGCGACAACTTTCCAACGCTGACTCATCCTGGCGAACGATCGATGTCTCCTTCGCCCTAGAAGACGACCGATGTCTTCCTCTGGGAGACGACCGATGTCTTCCCTGGCGACGCCCTCATAACTCTCGCGCCTTGGCCACGTCCACATGCCTCGCGCCCTGGCAATGCCCGCATGCTTCGCGCCCGCGCGATGCCTGCATGCCTCTCGCGCCCGCGCGATGCCTGCATGCCTCTCGCGCCCGCGCGATGCCTGCATGCCTCTCGCGCCCGCGCGATGCCTGCATGCCTCTCGCGCCAGCGCGACGTCCACCTGGCGCTCATGTGTAGCAGGCGACCGGCGACCTCATAGCCTTCTATACTTAACTTTTTCCTCCCTTTCTATTCTAAATAAAACATACATAGAATTCTTTTACAATATATCTCTTTTTATTCCAATTCAATTTTACAGGTCCTTACATTCTCCCCAACAAGAAAAATTTTCGTCCTCGAAAATTGAATTACAAGGAAAAGAGGTATGGATAGGCTTCTCTCATGGTTGCTTCTAACTCCCAAGTTGAATCACCCGATCGTTCATCCCACACTACTTTTACCATGTTGATGGTCTTGCCTCTGAGCTGTTTACTTTGACGATCTTCAATCCTGACTGGTTTCGCTTCAAAGGACAAGTCATCCCTGATCTGCACGTTGTCCACTTCCAGCACATGACTAGGGTCTGCCATGTACTTCCTCAGCTGCGAAACGTGAAAGACATTGTGCAGATTCGCTAAATGGGGAGGCAGGGCGATCTCATAAGCTACTGGGCCAATCCTCCTTAAGATCTGATATGGTCCCACGAACTTAGGGGACAACTTCTTTGACCTGATCGCTCTTCCTACACCCTTGGTTGGTGTCACTTTCATGAACACGTGGTCTCCAGCAGCAAACTCCAAAGGCTTCCTCCTCTGGTCTGCATATGACTTCTGCCTACTTTGAGAAGCCTTCATTCTGCTTTGTATTTGCTGCACCTTCTCGGTCGTCTGTTGAATCAACTCTGGCCCAACCAAGACTGCTTCGCCCTCCTGGTACCAACATAAGGGAGTCCTACATTTCCTCCCATACAGGGCTTCATATGGTGCTATCCCTATGCTGGCGTGATAACTGTTATTATATGTAAACTCCACCAGTGGCAACACCTCGTCCCAATTCCCCAATTGATCCAAGACACACGTCCTCAGCAGGTCTTCCAAGGACTGGATCGTTCTCTCTGACTGACCATCTGTTTGGGGATGATATGCAGAGCTCATCCTCAACTTAGTTCCCAAGCACTCTTGCAAGGTCTGCCAAAACCGTGAAGTGAACCTGGGATCTCTATCTGAAACGATGCTGGAAGGCACTCCATGCAGCCTCACTATTTCCTGGATGTACAACTGTGCCAACTTGGCCATGGGCATCCTCATATTCACTGGGAGAAAATGAGCACTCTTCGTCAGCCGATCAGTGATGACCCATACTGCATCATGGCCCTTTACCGATCTGGGTAAATGGGTGACGAAATCCATGGCAATGCTGTCCCATTTCCACTCAGGGATATCCAATGGTTGTAACAACCCGCCAGGCCTTTGATGTTCTACCTTTGCCTTCTGACACGTCAAACAGGTAGCGACATACTGGGCGATGTCTCTCTTCATGCCTGACCACCAAAATGACTCCTTCAAGTCATGGTACATCTTGGTCATGCCTGGATGGAGGTTAAGGCGACTCTTATGACCTTCATCTAGGATCATCTTCTTCAATTCTCCATCTGCAGGGATGCAAATCCTACCATTAAATCTCAAGATCCCATCATCGCCCATCACAAAGTCTCTAGCCTGGTCGGTCCCTAGTGACTCCACAGTACGCTTTAGACTAGGGTCCTCCAACTGCTTATCCCTTAACATCCCAAGGAAGTCATTAGTTATAGCCAGCTTACTACAACTAATGTGATTCACATGAAATTCTACTCCAAGGTTTAAGTCTCTGAACTGCTCGATCAGTTTCTGCTCTTCCATCATCATGGTGGCGACTTGTATAGACTTCCTACTCAAGGCATCTGCCACTATATTGGCCTTCCCTGGGTGATACATGAGTTGAAAGTCGTAATCCTTTAGGAATTCCATCCACCTTCTTTGTCTCATGTT
Source organism: Phaseolus lunatus (assembly GCA_013389735.1). Taxonomy (NCBI): domain Eukaryota; kingdom Viridiplantae; phylum Streptophyta; class Magnoliopsida; order Fabales; family Fabaceae; genus Phaseolus; species Phaseolus lunatus. The sequence continues at coordinate 30,049,983 of CM023860.1, forward strand.
TAGTTCCTTCTGATCGAACAGATATTTCAGGCTCTTATGGTCACTGAACACCTGGAACCGAGCTCCATATAGATAGTGCCTCCAGATCTTCAAGGCAAAAACCACTGCTGCCAACTCCAAGTCATGCGTAGGGTAGTTTCTCTCATGAACCTTGAGTTGCCTTGAAGCATATGCAACCACTCTTTTCTCTTGCATCAAAACACATCCCAAGCCCTGATGTGAAGCGTCACAGAAGACATCAAAAGGTCTTCCTACTTCGGGGATCACCAGCACTGGAGCACTAGTCAATCTCTCCTTTAATTCCATGAAGCTCTGCTCACATCGGTCGGTCCAAGCAAAAGGTTGGTCCTTGCGGGTTAGCTGTGTTAAAGGAGCCACTATCTTGGAAAAATCCTCAATAAACCTCCGATAGTAGCCCGCCAACCCCACAAAGCTCCTTATCTCAGTCACGGTCTTAGGACGTTCCCATTGCAGCACTGCCTCTACCTTGGCGGGATCTACCGAGATCCCTTGGGCAGATATCACGTGTCCTAAGAAGTTGACTTCCCTCAGCCAGAACTCACACTTGGAGAACTTGGCATAGAGCTGCTTCTCTCTCAGTATTTCCAATACTGTCCTCAGGTGTTCCTCATGCTCTTCCTCGGTCCTTGAATAAATGAGGATGTCATCTATGAAGACCACCACAAACTTATCCAAGAAAGGGCGAAAGATCCTATTCATGTAGTCCATGAATAGAGCTGGAGCATTGGTGACTCCAAATGGCATCACTACATACTCGTAGTGCCCATATCGAGACCTAAAAGCTGTCTTCTGAACATCTTCAGCTTTTACCAAGATTTGGTGGTACCCCGATCTCAGGTCAATCTTGGAGAACACCGAGGCTCCATGTATTTGATCCATCAAATCATCAATCCTAGGCAGGGGGTACTTGTTCTTGATGGTCAACTTGTTCAACTGCCTGTAATCTATACACAGCCGAGACCCTCCATCCTTCTTCTTGACTAGGAGCACTGGAGCTCCCCATGGAGATACACTGGGTCTGATGAATTGCTTCTCCAGCAACTCTTCCACTTGCTTCTTCAACTCTACTAACTCGGCTGGTGCCATCCTGTAAGGTGCCATTGACACTGGTCCAGCTCCAGGTACCAAGTCAATAGAGAATTCCACTTCTCTCTTAGGGGGTAACCCAGGCACCTCTTCTGGGAATACATCCGTGAAATCTTTCACCACGGGTATTCTGCTTACGTCCCCTTTATTCTCCACCTCCGACCGAGCGAGTATCACGAAGCACCTCGCCCCTTCTTCCAACTCTGACTGCCCTTGCTGAGCAGAAATTACATCTGATCCTTGGAGGTCTGGAAACGCAATCTTCTGACTACCGCAGTCAATGAGAACGTGATTGGCGGCTAACCAATCCATTCCCAGGATAACATCTAGGTCCTGAAGAGGTAGGCAGATCAAGTTCACCTTGAATCTGCGTCCCTCTACAATCACTGGACATTCGGGGCACACTGTAGAGGTCGACACCTGTCCTGATGCAGGTGTAGAGACCAACAGTTCGAAGGGTAACTCCTTCACTAGAAGGCCCAACTCGGCTACACACAGGCTTGACACAAAGGAGTGTGTCGCTCCAGAATCAAACAAAGCTTTTACACCCCTACCAGCTATAAAACATATACCCTGCACGAGGTTACCTGACTGAGATGCTTCTGCTCCAGACATGGCAAACACTCTCCCTGCCGCCTGAGGTCTGCTGCCTTCGTTTCTCCTCTGCTGGGAGCCACTGGGTTGGGTCGCCCCATTCCTGCTAGGGCATTCTCTAGCAACGTGCCCTGTCTTTTGGCAGGTAAAACACCTTCTCTCTGAAGGCTGCTTGGGGCACACGTTGGGCGTGTGTGGTCCACCACAATGGAAACACTTGGGTTTCCAAGGTTGCCGCTGCTGAAACTGGGATGACGTTGTTCCCACCCGATGTGGTGGAGGCCTCGTATAGGGCTTGCTTTGTAAGTGCTGTGCCTTAGCTTTCCCACTGGAAGAACCTCCTGGGTATGACCTGATCACCCGAGAATCACCCTTCTCCAGGGTCTCCACCATCTTCGCCTTTTCTACTAAGGCGTGAAATTCCCTGATGCACATCGGGGCTATGGTCTTCTTCAGCCCATGCTTCAGTCCCTCTTCAAACTTCCTACACCTCCAGGCCTCAGAGGTCGCCTGGGTATAGAACCGGGCGAGGTACTCAAAACGAGCAGCATAGGCGTTCACTGACATATCCCCCTGCTCCAGCTTCAGGAACTCAGCTTCCCTCGCAAACTTGGCGCTGTCAGGGAAGTATTTCTCCAAGAACTTCACCCTGAAGCTCTCCCAATCCAAAACATCCCCTCGGGCATCCATCATCTGCTGAGCTCCCATCCACCAGAACTCAGCTTCTCCTGATAGCAGATAAGTGGCGAACAGCAATTTCTTCTCTTCAGGGCAGGAGGTCGCCCTAAAGATTTTCTCCAGCTCTCTGACCCACTGATCTGCCTGATCAGGGGTAGCATTCCCACTAAACTTGGGTGGGTTGTGTCTCATGAACTCGGTCAGTCCCATCTGTTCTTGAGGCTGACCGCCGTGGGAGTTTGTCTCAGCCGACCGAGCAGTTTCCCAGTGGTGCATTGTAGCTTGATGGTTCTGAGCCATCGCTGCATTCTGCTGCTGGATGGCAGTTGCCATCATCTCGATAGCCTTAGCAATCTGGCTCATCTCAGAAGAAGATTGGGGAGGGGTAGAAGGTCTACGTGCCATCTCTCTTTGCTTCAGAGTTGAAACTACAGGTTTCTATATTCCCTACAACTACAAGAATGAGATCGATAAGAAATCAATTCATTCAGGAGGTAACATATAGACCTTACAAAGGTCAGCATCTCAAAATCATTAAGAATTTGAGCTCAACAACAGAATCATAATGCTTATAGCATCAAGCATAACACCAGAACAACTACTGGTATGCAGTCATCAATCCAATCAACCATTTTCAATCCATTACAAGGACACTCAAGAAAATGAAATAGCTCACACCAGAATTCAATATATGCTAAACATCAAACCTTTGGAATTAAGGTTGAGACTCATCCCGATCCAGTTATGAGTGTGCACCCTCACTACTTTATCAGGACCTTCTCATTCTTAACACTAAGATTTTCAGTTATAACATATATTCACCAAAGCACACACAAAATCTCAATACAAAAACGTTTGAAAACTTTTCACTATAGTTGTTATTTTAAACTCAAATAAATTTCATGAGCAGAAGAAACACAATGGATCCACAGCCCTCAGGTCATCCTAAGGACGAACTGCTCTGATACCATTAATGTAACATCCCGCCAAAATACTATACAAATGTATATAATGAAAATAAAGGTAACAAATAGATTCTATGAACAAAATATTATATATATGAAATGTAGTTTCTCCTCACAGGGAGTTTAATACAAATTCGGTCAAATTTTTCCAAAAACATAAACAAAATACAGTAAAAAAAAACGAAGCAGGCGATCTCCTATCGAAAGAGACCGATCTCCTATCGGACGAGGCCGATCGCCCATCGGGGGACCCAAAAACAGCCGATCTCCTTCCGGCGACCACTTCACTAAGGAGCTCTACTTCCTGGAAGATCATCTGCTCCCGTGTAAGTTATACACGATCATCACAGTTTTAAGAGAACAGCCACAGAACCAAAACACGCAGGGTAAGCTAGATATTTTAAAGAGAGTTTAAATAAGAACATTAAAATCAGAGTAAGCAATTTTCAAGATATTCACGTAAAGCTATAGATTTTCTCAATGCCCTTCACCTGATCACCCAGAAATTCACACATTTCACAATATTCTCAAGAGTCATTCATTTTCACAATACTGCATCAAGTGTCTATAATTTCAAGTTCCTCATTTCACATGTCAGACCACCACTGACTCAGCACACAAGACACTTGACACTACTTCCGGAAGACTCGTGCATTGACTAGACTCAGAGATTCTGCACCTGTCATACAAGCTGTAATGTTTACCAGCTATGCGCATCAACACAATCTCAATCTCAAGTTCACCATTCTCATAGTATGACAGGGTTAATCCATATGACAGGTCGAGCTCGTTCTGTTTCACACGACTCACCCATGCATATGAACCTCCTTCGACTCTCAACGCCTGAATAACCTCATCTATATGAATCCATTATCTCAGGAGAGTCAGGATAATCCCATTATAGACATCACCGATCAATGCACATCCTAACGATCTTACACGGTATTTTCTTTCCTGAAAATACTATGCCTCGATCCCACATTCACAGCATTCAAGACATCATGCCACACTTAAAAGAATGATTTCAATCACAGCAATAGCCATTTCAAAGGATTCATATTTTCGAATATCTCATGTAAATCTCAAGCAGTTCTCAAAACAACATCAAACACAAGGAGTTCGCAAAACAGCGCCAAAAACCGGCGATCTAGTTCAAAATATGGTATTTCGAAGGCTGTATATTAAAACAGGCGACCACGTCGCCCAAGCACACAACACAGAGCATTTCACGAAGACGAAAGCGAAAACGGCGACCACGTCGCCCACACTTCAGAAATGGTTCAACTATGGCTCGTAGGGAAAAAGAGGTCTAGCTTCCCTTACCTGGACTTGCGTAAAATACCGCGAGCTCAAAACCCACCGAGGCTTGAACCCCGCCTTGTCTCTGTTTTCAGCGCCTGGTCTGTAGAACTTGCAGAGAACCTCTTAGGTGCTCTAAGGGCAACGTCGCGTGTCGCACTGATGCTGGAGGTTGCCTGAGTCTCAACGCAAGGAAGGGAAGAAGGGAGGGAGGAAGTTTGCACTCACTCTAACACTCTTGAGTCTGTAACACTCTTTGCCTTCCCGCAGTGGCTTTTGAATCCCAGCTTACCTGTCCACGTTTGCTGCTGCTGCCACCCCTCCTGCAGGAAAGTCTGAGAACCACTGCCCTGAACAGTACGACCACTGCTGTCGTTTATGCATGCCAACCACTGCTCTGAACAGTACGACCACTGTTGTCGTTTGTGCATGCCAACCACTGCTCTGAACAGTACGACCGCGAGTGTCTCTTGCGCATGCCAACATTCTGATGTCACCACTCTGAATCATCCTTTTTGTCTACGTGGCGCGCGTGCAGGACGTTTCATGCTGAGAGTCTGGGTCCCACTTTATCTGTGTGAGGCTCGCCCTCGCGACAACTTTCCAACGCTGACTCATCCTGGCGAACGACCGATGTCTCCTTCGCCCTAGAAGACGACCGATGTCTTCCTCTGGGAGACGACCGATGTCTTCCCTGGCGACGCCCTCATAACTCTCGCGCCTTGGCCACGTCCACATGCCTCGCGCCCTGGCAATGCCCGCATGCTTCGCGCCCGCGCGATGCCTGCATGCCTCTCGCGCCCGCGCGATGCCTGCATGCCTCTCGCGCCCGCGCGATGCCTGCATGCCTCTCGCGCCCGCGCGATGCCTGCATGCCTCTCGCGCCCGCGCGATGCCTGCATGCCTCTCGCGCCCGCGCGATGCCTGCATGCCTCTCGCGCCCGCGCGATGCCTGCATGCCTCTCGCGCCCGCGCGATGCCTGCATGCCTCTCGCGCCAGCGCGACGTCCACCTGGCGCTCATGTGTAGCAGGCGACCGGCGACCTCATAGCCTTCTATACTTAACTTTTTCCTCCCTTTCTATTCTAAATAAAACATACATAGAATTCTTTTACAATATATCTCTTTTTATTCCAATTCAATTTTACAGGTCCTTACAATCAACATCCCCATATTCCACAAACTCGTCAAGTGTCTATTCACTACATTCCATATTCATGGTTCACACGTCAGACTTTCCACTGACTCATAACATATAGACACATGACTCTACTTCCGGAAGACTCATGCGTTGACTCAGACTCAGAGATCTGCACCTGTCATACCACACCACTGTGAAATCCACACAGGGTCACTGTGAAATCCACACAGCCATGCGCATACATAATCTCAATATCATCACTCTCCCGGTATGACAGGGTTAATTCATATAACAGGTCAAGTCAGTTATCTTTCAAACAACTTACCCATACATATGAACCTCCTTCGACTCTCCACAACTGAATAACTTCACCTATGTGATTCCATTATATCAGCAGAGTCAGGATATCTCCTTCTAGACAAGTCCCTAGTCAATGCACATTACACACGATCTTACACGGTATTTTCTTTCCTAAAAATACTATGCCTTGATCCCACATTCACAACATTCAATGCATCATACAACATGTAAAAGCACAATTCCATCATATAATATTTTGAATCTTTTCTTAAACAATCCCAATCACAGAAACAATCATTCCAAGGTTCAGATTTTCGAATATTACATGCATTTCACATTTCAATCTCAAACAGTTTCAAACGACACTAAAACAGGGGATTTCGAAAACAACATTAAAACCGGCGATCACGTCGCCCCACACATAAAAACAGAGCATCGTGAAAAGCATATGAAAACCGGCGACCACGTCGCCCTCACTTCAGAACCTACTCGCCTAACGTTTTTATAAACGAAAATGCTAGCTTCCCTTACCTGGACTAGCGCAAAACACCAAGAGCTCCAAAACCCACCGAAGCTTAAAGATGCCTTAACTCTGTTCTAGCGTACTGACGGAAAACTCGCAGAGAACTCCCCAGGTGTCCAAGGGCAGTCGTCGCTCGTCGTACTGGTGCTTGAGGATACCTGAATCGCAGCGCGAAGGAGAGAAAAGAGAAGGATGAAGGTAAACTCACTCTGTCACTCTTGAACCACAGCAACGTTCTCCCTCTCAGAAGTGAGTTTTTGAATCTAAACCAACTTGTCCACAAATGCCGCTGCCACCACCCACTCTGCAGGGAAGCTTGCGTGCACGCTTCCCTGAACAGTATGACCACGCGTGTCTCTGCGCATGCCAACTCTCTGATGTCACTATTCTGAACCACCCTTTTTGTCTACGTGTCGCGCGTGTACGACGTCTCATGCTGGGAGCCTGGGTCCCACCTTATCTGTGTGAAACACGACATCGCGCGATAACCTTCCACCGATGACTCATCCTGGCGGACGACCGATGTCCCTCTCTGGAAGACGACCGATGTCTCTCTCTGGAAGACGACCGATGTCTATCCCTGGCGACGCCCGCATGTCTCGCGCCCTGGCGATGCCTGCATGTCTCTCGCGCCCTGGCGATGCCCGCATGCCTCATGCCTTGGCGATGCCCGACGACATCGCCACGCCTTGCTGAAGGTTCTTCATCCCACTATGTTACGTCCAAGGTATCATCTCCACATGACTTGGTGACGTCGGTAGCTTCACATTTCCAAGAGTAGATCAGCACTACTCCTCGTGCGCCCATGCATGCAACACTAAGGACGATTTCTTATGCTCAAGCATAGAGCTTCGCATGCACAGCGTATCTAAGGCTTAACCCACACCTTGATACGCATGGTTTTTGGAACCCACTATGGTTGATCCAGTATCCTGACCACATACTGAGTGCACTTTCGGCGATCATGTGCACCATAGGCGATTGGCGATCATGTACACTACAGGCGATTGGCGTTCATGTGTAATCTAGGCGACAGGCGATTATGTACTAACCAGGCGATCTCATAGTCTTCTAAGCTACACTTTCCTTCCCTTTTTATTTTAAATAAAAACATACTTAGAATTCATTTAAAATATATTCCTTTTATTCCAATTTAATTTTACAGGTCCTTACATGGCTCATTTTATACCTTGCCATAAAGTGGATGATGCTAGCAACATCTCTCAGCTCTTCTTTAGAGAAGTGGTAAGACTACATGGTTTACCTAAGACCATAGTGTCGGATAGAGATCCTAAATTTGTTGGCCATTTCTAGAGAACTCTCTGGGAAAGGCTAGGAACTAAGTTGAACTTCTCAACTTCTTATCATCCTCAAATGGATGGACAAACTGAAGTTGTAAATAGATCTCTTTCCACTATGCTTAGGTCAATCATGAAAGGAAACCACAAATCTTAGGATGAGTACCTTCCTCATATTGAGTTTGCATATAATAGGGTAGTTCATAAAACTACTAATATTTCTCCATTTGAGGCTGTGTATGGGTTCAATCCTCTTACTCCTTTGGATTTGCTACCTCTACCTAATCCACAAAATTTTTTGCATAAGGAAGGAGTAACGAAGGCTGAATTTGTAAAGAAAATGCATGAGAGGATTAAGAACCAAATACAGCAACAAACAAAAAAATACATGAAACATAGCAATAAGGGGAAGGGAGAGATGATTTTTGAGGAGGGAGACTGGGTTTGGCTTCACCTTAGAAAAGATAGATTCCCTAATCAGAGGAAGTCTAAACTTAGTCCCCGGGGTGATGGTCCTTTCCAAGTTCTCAAAAGAATCAATAATAATGCATCTCAAATTGACTTGTCTAAGGAATATGGAGTACATACTACCTTCAATGTTATGGATCTAACACCCTTTGCAGGTGAGAAAATGAAGAGGCAGAAGCATGTGATTTAAGGACAAATCCTCTTCAAAAGGGAGGAGATGATGGAAGAGGCCTATGCTCAGGCCCAACAACTAGGTCCATGGCAAAGAGGATTCAAGAAGAGTGGGACTCTGCTACTGATGGCAGAGAAAATTTTCTCTACATATTCAAAGACCCCTTAGAGGACCACAAGGAGTAAAGCCCAAGCCATGGGAGCTGAGCATCAATTAATTTTATTTTATTTGTAATTTCAGTAGAGTAGGGTTCATTTAGCACAATCGAGGGTGTATTTAACAATTTAGTAGAGTAGGGTTCATTTAGCACAATAGGGGGTGTATTTAACAATTTAGCTTGTACCTAGGCCTTTTAGGGTAGGAATGTAGCCCTACCTTCTAGAAGCATGCTAAGGGGCTGCATTGACCTTTAGTCAACACCCTAGCAGCCCCCTCTTTTATGTATTCTCCATCCTACCCTTGCTCCTTACTCTCCAAGGCACCATCTCCTATAAATAGGGTGCTTTGGCTCATGTTTTTTGAAGATCAATTTTAATGAGTAAATGCTGTCAAATTTTTGCTAGCTTCTACTCTTTGTCTAGTCTCTCTAGGTTAGACACTTTGATCTTCATTTTCACCTTCCTCCAAGTGATTTGGCCTAACCTATCACTCTCCATACCTTTCATGCACCTACAAGGAACCCATAGCTCTATATGAGCCATCCTTGACCCATATCATCCATAGCTTCCACCACCTTTTTACCTCATATTTCAAGAACAAATGGTCATGAAGAACAACCCATCACTAAGAATCTCCACTATTTTCTTACATTGGTTTCTCACTGATTTGAGTATCTTTTGCTTTTTCTTTTTTTCAATATTATGGATTGCATAATTCGAAAGATATTTTTGGATTTGGAAGTATTTTTTAGATTTATAGAATCCAAAAGTAATTTAAAAAAAAATATTTCGGATTACATAATTTGGAAGTTATTATCAAATTCGGAAATAGCTTCCAGATTATGTAACCCGGAATACCAATAGCTTTCTAATTATATAATCCAGAATATTCTTTTAAGAAAAATGGTATTCTGGATTACATAATCTAGAAGTCTTTTCTGGATTTGAGAGTAGTTTATGGATTATATAATCCAGATTACATAATCTGAAGCTAATCTCATATCCAACAAAAATTGTCAGATTATGTCATCCAAAAGTTAATCATGAATATGGAAAAAGGCTTCCAGATTACATAATCTAGAAAGTAATCACGAATCTGGAAAAGGACTTTGGATTATGTAATTCAGAATATAAACTACACTTTAAATTTTTATAGGAGGGCAGTTTTGGAATATAAAAGTTTATTGTTGTGACACAAGAACGTATGGAGGTGCAAAAAGAAGTGACCTTATCAAAACACTAGAGGGAGTAGTTTATTTCTATGCTTGTCAAATTATGATTTTTTTTTCTACTAAATAAACCATGGTTACAACAATGCTAATGAAAAGAGGTAGATAAACTTTCAAAACTTGTTGAGTATGGGAAAAATGGAAAAACATTGATGAAAAATGACTAGAAGAGAGATTTGAGGATGAAACTTTAGCGATGTTTATTGTTAGATGACGACTATTATTACTTTAGAGAGATTTATACTCAACATGAAATAGAGGACATAAATGATAAAAAGATATTCTTCATTCATTACTTAATTTTGTAGCAGAGAGTGATATATATACTCTGAGCATGATTGCACTACTTTTTGGCCGGACAAAAAATTCATACTTATAAACTACAAGAAAAATTGGGTTTATGTATGAAAAAAATCCATAGGCAGAATCAACATTACCCACAGATTACTCACAAAAGAAAATTCTTAGGTAAAATGGACGTAGGTAATTTATATATGGATGATGGGTTACCCAACAACTCTAGTTTGTAGATAATATCCATTAACTCTAGTTCATATGTACCACCTACCAACTATAGTTTGAAGGTAATACCTACCAACTCCAGTCCGTAGGTAAATCCATTGGTAATCCTCCATATTTTTTATTTATTAATTTTATCTGTTTTATTATTTACGATTATTATTTACAATTCTTATTTTTTATTATTATTTATAATATTATTCATATTATTTATATTATTAATATTACATATATTATTAATATTATATTATTAGTATTATTAAAATTATTAAGATTATTTATATTGTTAATATTGTACATATTGTTAATATTATTAATTATTATTATAATAATAATATAAATAAAAATAAATATTATTAAAAATTTTAATAAAATTATTAATATTAATAATAGTACTGAATTTCCTACTGATGTGGGTAATTTTTGTGGATAATGAAAAATTTACCTATGGATAATAATTTGTAGGTAAAATTGAATTTAGCTATGAATTCAAATATGTAGGTAATAATCCATAGATAATGCAAAATTTACTTATGAATGCAGATATGTGGGTAATAATCCGTAGACTATCAGATCTATGGGTAATAATCTGTAGGTAATGCTGAATTTACCTACAAATTCAAATTCATGGATAATAATTTGTGGGTAAATTTGATTTCTTTTTAATGTAAATATAAATTATTATTAAAAATGACATCATTCATCCAACTTGGTTTTTGGGCCTTGTGTTTTTTGGACCTATAAATCGTAAGGCCTAAAACATTATAACCATCCATTGCAGGAAGAACTTTGGGCTAATTCTCCTTGCACCATATCAATTTTGATGTGCACCCAACATATATTTTAGAACCCCAAAGTGCTCTTGTCACCTTTATTTTCAAAAAAAAAAAGCTACAGAGGAGGTCTTTTACTGTGGTGGAGGTGTTTTGAGTGGAGGTGGAGGTGGTGGTGGTGGAGGCCAAGGCATTACTTTTAGGTGCGATGCAGTTGTCTTTTCAGGTAAGCATTTCCATTTTTGTGTGCTGCAATTGCAAATGGTACTGAGCTGTTACCAGATATCGGGATCCAGAAAGTTGCCTACAGATGTAGATATCCAGAAGTATGTAGTGTGTACTCTGGATTTCCGCATTCGGAATGAGATAATAGGCTTGCGGATCTTGGCGTCAGGAAGACATTCTTATTTGTCCAGATAAGCATGCGGCGCCATATCCAAAAGTGACATTTTAGTTCTAGACTTGCATATCTGGAACTTCCTGATTTGGGTTGTGGATATGGATATCTAGAAGGTCAAGGTTCCTAACATGTGTTTTTTTTTATACAACAATGCCAATGGATACCGTGGATTCATACATGAGAATTTTCAGGGGAGATTGATGTGTGGAATGAATTACATGATGTTGATCTGGAGGAGTCAATATCTTATAACATGTTAGATAATGAACGTAAAGCACATGAGCGTAGTGAGGCGTTTACTACAAATGAGGTAAGGTAAAATATGTATTATTTGAGATGTGTGAATTGTAGTTTATGAATGATAATTTGACATGTGTTATTGTAGGTATTTTGTAATTGAGATGAGCAGTTAGAGTGGGCGAGAAGTGTTACCTATAGTTATGAATTTGTCATTGTTATATTAAGGTCGGATACATGGACGGGGCAACGAAACTATATGAAAGAAATTTTTTTTTACAATTAGTCAACAATGAATTGGTTAGCTATATGGGTTTAGAATTAAAACATTCACCCCACTTCTTTCCCTATTTAATTGATCAAGATGTAAAATAAAATATACATTGTGAAAGGTGCATTAAACTTGGCCAATAATTATCACGTAAGAGTGTCCTCAAACTTAGCCTAAGATGCACTTTTTTTAATATAAAAGAATATATATTATGACGATTAAATCAATTACACGAAAATGAATTAATGGTGTAAACTCTAGTTCTCATGCCAATCCTTTATAAAATGTTCAATATTTTCTAACATTATTAATATTAACAATACTAGATCATGAATCATCATTTTATAACATTTAGTAAATCATTAATGCTTGTAAAAAAGTCTCATGAAGGAGGACTCATGGGCCATTTTGGTGTTGATAAAACTCTAGAGCTTTTAAAAGGAAAATTCTTTTGGCCACACATGAGACTCTATACTCCTTTACCTTTTGCAAGTGCTCCATGGGAAGACATAAGCATGGATTTTATTCTAGGGCTTCCTAGGACAGCAAGAGGTTTTGATTCCATTTTTGTGGTTGTGGATAGGTTTAGTAAAATGGCACATTTTATTCCATGCCACAAGGTAGATGATGCTGATAATATCTCTAGGCTCTTCTTTAGAGAAGTGGTAAGACTTCATGGTCTACCTAAAAGCATTGTTTCAGATAGAGATCCAAAATTTGTAGGCCATTTCTCGAGGACTCTCTGGGAAAAGCTTGGAACTAAATTGCAATTCTTAACTTCTCGTCATCCTCAAACGAATGGTCAAACTGAAGTTGTAAATAGATCTCTTTCTACTATGCTTAGGGCAATCATGAGAGGCAACCACAAATCTTGGGATGATTAGCTTTCCCATATTGAGTTTGCATATAATAGGCTAGTCCATAAAACTACTAATATTTCTCCATTTGAAGTTGTATATAGGTTTAATCCTCTTACTCCTTTAGATTTGTTGCCTCTTCCTAACCCACAAGAATTTGTGCATAAGGAAGGAGTAACAAAAGCTGAATTTGTTAAGAAAATGCATGAGAGGATTAAGGAACAAATACAACAACAAATAGAGAAATATTTAAAACATAGAAATAAGGGGAAGAAGGCGATAATCTTTGAGGAGGAAGATAATCTTTGAGGAGGAAGAGGGAGATAATCTTTGAGGAGGGAGATAATCTTTGAGGAAGGAGATTGGGTTTGGCTTCATCTTAGGAAGAATAGATTCCCAAATAAGAGAAAGTCCAAAATTAGTCCCCGGGGTGACAGACCTTTTCAAGTCCTCAAGAGAATCAATAATAATGCATATAGACTTGACCTGCCTGAAGAATACGGAGTACACACTACTTTCAATGTCATGGACATTACCCCTTTTGTAGGTAGTGAAGAAGAAGAGGCAAAAGCATTCGATTTGAGGACAAATCCTCTTCAAGAGGGAGGGGATGATGGAAGAGGCCCAAGCCCAAGCCCAACAACTAGAAGATCAGGGCCAACAACTAGAGCTATGATAAAGAAGATTCAAGAGGACTGGGATGCTGCTAATGATGGCAGAGAAACCTTCCTTTATATGTTCAAAAATTCCATAAATCTAGCGTAGAGTAGAATTTAATTTTCTTGTCAAAATAGAATAGGAATTTTAATTGTAATTAGGGTTGGATTAGGCATATAAAAACCAACCTAGGTTAAATTAGGGTTTCTAAAAGACTCCTAATTAACCTAGGCCAGTCCTTTAGACCTAAAATGAGCACATGTTACACACCATGTCACACCTTCCATGTGAGCTCATTTTAGGCGCCAAGATTCAAACCATTTCCATTTGAAATTCCCACCAATTTCCTTGTTCAAATCCGGCCCTTTGATAAGTGCCTAATTTCTGTAATATTTCATATTAAAATATAGGCACTTATGAGTATTAATTGTTAATTTACATATAAAATAATTCCTAATTTATGAATTTATACCTTTTTACATTTTTTATGATCTTTAATTGAATAAGAGCATTTTATTCCTAAATTTGGTGTTAATTGCATGTTTTTATGGAAGAATGGAGATTTGGACTAAAGAAAAATGATATATGCTAAAAGGAGAAAATTGGAAGGCCCAGAACGTGCCAAAAAGAGAGAGAAAAGTCCAACTCAACAGCAAGAATGTGTCAGATTAATTGGGCTATTTTTATGTTTTTATTATTAAGCCTACAAGCGCGACCCATGAAGTCACTCAACCTTAGCAAATTAAGTTAAATAAAGGGCTAGAGGCATAACCCTAGTGTGCCAGATTGAGAGGAAAACACCTTAAAGTGAATTGTAACTCAATTGGGAGAATGAAATGTGCTAGAAGTATGCGTGGCTAATTCTACCCTTTGGGATTGGGAGTAATCTGCTCGAACTCTTATGTATTGAGGTGATATCTTATATTAAAATATTCAGTTCTTGATTGATTATTGGTATTGTTGTTTTACTTTTAATTTTTCGTGACAAATTGAGAATCTTAAATCTGACTAGAAAGTATTTTTAGGATTCTGACCTAAACAACAATACTTAACATATTTGAATGCTAGGAATAGGCTTGAAATGTTAATTGCTATTAACGTCTGAGCTTTGTTCTAAGTTGTTCTTATAATTATGCAAGGGATCGATAGTTCGGGGACATTTTTAAGGATTTTATATGCGAGGAATCGATATAAATGATTTTTATACGAGCATCAATTTCAATCAAAGAACTTAATATTGACATGCTAATCAAAATACATGAGAGTGAGAGAAATGAAACCTAATCCCTATTTTTCCAACTTGAAGCAACCAATCCTTTGTCTGCTTTCTTATTGATCATCACCAACACAACCACTTCCAACACACTTTTAATTGTTCAAATATTTTGCAATTATTGTACTTGATAATTCACAGTTCCTTGTGGGATCGATATCCGTCCTTAGGGACGATTATTACTTCTGACAACGCAGTGCACTTGCTGTAAAAAGTCATCACCCTCTCATCCTATATAAGGAGGTGCTTTGTTCATGTATTTTCAAGATTAATGAATGAGTGAATTGCTGCCCAAGTTGATAGCCAATCTCACTCTTTTGTCTTTGTCTCTTTAGGTTAGACACTTTAGTCTTCATTCTTCACCTAGATCAAGTGATTTGGCCTCACCAATCACTCTGCATACTTATCATGCACCTCCAAGGAAACCACAAGCTCCTAGTGAGCCTCCTTGCACGCCTCCTCCATTGAATCTTCCGCCACTACATCTAAGAATTTCAAATGGGCATGAAGGCACATCCATCAATATGCCTGAGGTAGAAGGTAAATCAAGACACAAACACTAGATAAAGCTACCTAGACTCTCATGAGGAAGCAAGTCTTCTCTTCAAGGATATACTCATGACTTCATCAAACATATTTAGTTGAGTAGCTTGATATAAATGAATTT
The DNA here is from genome assembly GCA_013389735.1 of Phaseolus lunatus. Lineage (NCBI taxonomy): Eukaryota > Viridiplantae > Streptophyta > Magnoliopsida > Fabales > Fabaceae > Phaseolus > Phaseolus lunatus. The sequence goes on from CM023860.1 coordinate 30,065,569, forward strand.
TATATGGGCATCAACATCAATCAAAGGATAGAATATTATTATGCTTTTCAAAATATAAAAGAGTAAAAATGATGAACCCCAATCCCAATTTTTCCAATTGAACCAACTAAATATGTTTGATGAAGTCATGAGTATAGCCTTGAAGAGAAGACTTGCTTCCTCATGATAGTCTAGGTAGCTTTATCTAGTGTTTGTGTCTTGATTTACCTTCTACCTTAGGCATATTGATGGATGTGCCTTCATGCCAATTTGAATTCTTAGATGGAGTGGTGGAAGCTTCAATGGAGGAGGCGTGCAAGGAGGCTCACTAGAAGCTTGTGGTTTCCTTGGAGGTGCATGCTAAGTATGGAAAGTGATTGATGAGGCCAAATCACTTGATCTAGGTGAAGAATGAAGACTAAAGTGTCTAACCTAAAGAGGCAAAGACAAGAGACTGAGATTGGCTATCAACTTGGGTAGCAATTCACTCATTCATTAATCTTGAAAATACATGAACCAAGCACCTCCTTATATAGGATGAGAGGGTCGAATTTGAAGAAGGAAATTGGTGGGAATTTCAAATCGAAATGGTTTGAATCTTGGCGCCTAAAATGAGCTCACATGGAAGGTGTGACATGGTGTGTAACATGTGCTCATTTTAGGTCTAAAGGACCGACCTAGGTTAATTAGGAGTCTTTTAGAAACCCTAATTTAACCTAGGTTGGTTTTTAGATGCCTAATCCAACCCTAATCACAATTAAAAAAATTACAAGTAAAATTCCTATTCTATTTTGACAAGAAAATGAAATTCTACTCTACACTAGATTTATGGCCTTTTTGAACTTATAAAGAAAGGTTTCTCTACCATTGTACTGGACCAGAACTCGTAGCGCTCAAAATCTCGTTGGTCGGATCTCGACAATCTCCCTATAATCCTCCATGAATAAGACTGATCAACAAAGTAAAGAAACGTAATAGGCTTAGGGGTGCATCTAGCATACTCGATCTGTGATAAGCAAAGTATTAAGGCCCGAGCCTAGTAACACTAAGGCAAACCAGGTAAAGCTATTTGCATGGCACGAAATAGCGTACGAATGAGTGTGTATTAGTGTGAAACACGTGAACGAATGCTTAGGGGTGGAACCTTGCACCAAGATTATGAGGCTGGCCCAATCTGCTTAATGGGCTTAAAGCACGTAACAAATCTGTTATGCACTGATAATTAGTGGCATGCGCTTAAAGATAATGATGCTTAAGGATATATATATGTATATATCTATATATATATATATATATATATCTATATATATATATGATTACTCACATATTTGTTACAACTGCATATAGACATGTTTGTTAATATCACGCAATATTTCCCTGTTATACGTATATATCTGTTGAACATGCAATACTCCTTGATAGTGCTAATCCTAAAAAGATAGGGATGCGTATGTACATATAACAGAAGGAGCACCTATAGTTTGGGACCTAATGGTTATGGGTTCCTGTAGCAGGTGATTTTCTGTTAGAGATATAAGATAATGTACTGATTTTTGATTAAGATTTGTTTATCTCAAGTGCAACAGGTACATGACACACTATAAAAAGGGGCTTCAGGTCTCAGATGAAGGTATGCAATAACGTTATCCTAAATACACTCATGAATACTGAGATTACTTGTTTTCTTATTTGTTCATAAAGCCCTTATTGACTTGAGCGTCAGAGCGTGACCGGCAGTGAGGGCGCTCTTTGTCTCTACAGGTGAAGCATTTAGTAACCAGAGAAGTGCAGATTCCTGGGAGACATGTGGAGCCTGAACCAAGCACCAAAGTCAACCGACGGCTAGTCAATCGGTAAGAACATTTGGTGCCCACCGTTGGGCCTTGTAAAATTAGGTCCCATCCACATTGATAAGCAAGCAACTAGGAGATGTGAGGAATACCAGGCAAGGTGGTCCCACAGGATCTGAAGGAGGCGACGTCCCACGACCCATCAGCTTAGGGAGATTCCTACTGATAAACGACCTGAGCCAGCGAGTGAGGTTCAGGAAAGGGAGATCGGGGGAAAGAAGTTTAAACTTGGCAAGTCGCTAAGTCGAGAACTACAGGAAAAAATTGCCGAGGTGATAGTATGACATTTGGATGCCTTTGCATGGTCCGCATCGGATATGCCCGACATAGACCCAGACTTTCTGTGTCATCGTCTCATGATGGACCCGAAGGTCAGTCCAATCATTCAAAAAGAGGAGAAAATTCAACGAAGAAAGGTGTCTTGTTATTAAGCAAGAAACACAGAATTTGTTGAACGTTGACCATATAAGGGAAATCCAATACCCTGAATGGCTAGCGAATGTGGTACTAGTCAAGAAAGCTAGTGGGAAGTGGAGAATGTGCGCGGACTTCACGGACCTCAACAAAGCTTGCCCTAAAGATTCATACCCACTACCCAATATCGACACTTTGGTAGAAAGTGCATCCTGGTGCTGACTTCTCAGCTTTCTGGATGCATTCTCGGGGTACAATCAGATTCGCATGCGCCCTCGGGATGAAAGCAAGACTGCTTTCATGACGGAGCTTGCCAGCTATTGCTATAAGGTAATGCCATTTGGACTAAAGAATGTTAGAGTGACATACCAAAGGTTGATGGACAGGATCCTCGCCCCCATGATAGGGCGGAATGTGCAGGCATATGTAGACGACATGGTCGTCACCTCGGTAGAGCAGGAACAACATATGGTGGATTTGGAAGAGCTATTTGTTAAGATAGCCAGATACAACTTGAAACTGAACTCAGAAAAATATGTGTTTAGGGTAAAAGTAGGAAAATTCTTGGGATTTCTCCTCATAGAGAGGGGGGTAGAAGCAAATCACGAAGAAGTGCACAACAATCATTGCCATGAGAAGTCCTGCCACCACGAAAGAAGTGCAGCAGCTAACAGGAAGGATGGTCGCGCTCTCCCGCTTCCTATCAGCCAGGGGAGATCGGAGGTACCTTTACTTTTAGTGCTTAAAGAGAAATAGTCATTTCGTTTGGACGGAAGAATGTGAAGAAGCATTCGTAAAACTAAAGGAGTACCTGGCCAGCCCACCAGTTCTTTGCAAACCACTACCCGGCGCGCCCCTCCGTCTCTAGTTTGTAATCACAGATCGGGCGATCAGCTTGGTCCTAGTGCAAGAACAAGAGCACCACCAAAGACCCATATACTTTGTGAGCAAGGTATTGCAGGGACCAGAGGAACGTTATCAAGCCACAGAGAAAGCAGTCTCGGCAGTAGTATTTGCAGCTCGGAGACTCCATCACTATTTCCAGAGTTTCACGGTGATGTGAGTTGAATTCATCTTTGTTTAATTTGTAACACTTTATGAAGAATTGGATCAAGATTCTTAGGACAATTATGGTTAGTCACCTAGATAAAATTCCCACTGGACATTAACTTAGCAAGTGCTAAGTAGATGTGAAGGTTCATTTCTAAAGGTCCAAAGGAAAAACACATGTTTATGTCTCTTTTATGAATTTTATGGATTAAAACCGTGTGGGTTTATCAAGAACAGCAAGGAATATGTATGAACAACACAATAATAGTTCAAGAACACAAGATTAAAAGTAGAATCAAAACAAGAATTGAAACTACAATAGAATCACAACAAGAACACAACCTACTACTAGAAATTCAAGAAAATGACATGAACATAGTTACTCTATGGAAGCCGAACCAAAATAGGTTGCTATAACACAATTGAACCATTCAAAATGGAAGAACAACACATCAAATGAAAGAGGACATCATAAGGAAGAGAATGAACCGATTGAAATTGCAAACAACCAAGTAGAACAAAAATGGGTATTTTTAAAAGATGAATAGAAATGACTTATGTGGTTGTAATCTTTTTGGAGATGTGCTCATGCCACTTGGACGGTGGTTCTTCGAAGATGAGTGGTAGGTGCCGCCACTTGAGAGTCTCCAAAGCTCACAAGATAAGACATGGAAGGAGGAGGAAGAGACAAAGCTCATAACTCTCTCTCACAACAACTCAAGATAGTTTCTTTACTTCTAAATTTCAACTTGTATTATTATGAACCAAAGCTCCCTATTTATAGCAAGGGTGACCGGTTTAGGTTACAAGGGAAGGAGTTGGAAAAGGCACTTCTAGCTCCTTCTATGTAGCGCCTAAATCTAGAAGGAGTTGGAAGAGTCATTTTCCACTCTTTTGTAAAAACCGTCCAAATAATGCCTTTACATTTAGAGGGTTCTTTTGGTTTTCCTCTTTGGCATTTTCCTAAGGCTAATTCTATATTTATTTACAAATATTTACAAATTTTTATACATGGGTAATTACAAAAAGAGAAAACAATTGATGTTCTTTACCCAACTCTCTAGCCTTGCTCCTTGTGATCCTTTGATGATGGAGGAGGGCCAAGCACATCTAGCCAAGGAAGCCAAGGCCCAAACCAAGAAGACCGTCTAGACCAAGAGGAGCGTCTAGCTCCAGGAAGTGAGCATCTAGAACGTGAAGGAGGGAGGCTATCCATGGAGCTAGACCGTCTAGGACCTCTCACAAGATCCATGGCTAAACATATCCAAGCACACATAGAAGAAGCCACGGATGGAAGAGAGAGATCCTTGTACATGTTTCATAAAGGCCCAAAGGGGGAGGGGGTGCTTAGTAGATTAGTGTAGTGTAGAAAGCAAAACTTGCTCACTTAGGGGTGTGCTATCAAAAAGGTGCCCTTAGCAATAGAAGGAGGGGTGTGCTAGCAAATAGGTGCCTTTAGCAAAAGAAGGAGGGGTGTACTATCAAATGTTGCATTTTTGACCTATCTTCTAGAATATTAGGATGATGGTGTGGTTTGACTAAAGTCAATAACCTAGGCAGCCCCACTTTTTGTATTTCCATCCCTACCCTTTAAGCTTGCTCACCAAGGCTCCTAAATCTATAAATAAGGAGGCCTACCTCATGTATTTTCAAGTTTATTTGAGTAATGTTATGCTGCCATTTTTTGTGCACAAGCTTTACTACTCCTAGAAATCTAGGCTATAAACTTCAATCATTTCACCTTCTCCCTTGAGCTGGCCTAACCACTCAACCCATACTCACCATGCACCTTCAAGACCAACACAACTCCTAGGAGGGTCTTGTTTCACTCATCCATTGCTTCCGCTCCATCTATTTCTACTTTGATTCAAGAAGAACACATGAAAATGCCATCATTTGGTATCATGAGCTTTTGGTTCTTCAAGATGAGTAGCTTGTCTTTTTAAATTTTCAGTTCTTCTTTATTTTCATCTTGTCATTTCAATTCCATAATTGTCTTGCTGTTTTTTACATTTTAAATTGTTCTTGGTGTGCTTATGGAAGATCCAACCGAAGCACATGTGTTCAATTGATCTTGAACATTTTCTTGTGCAATTGTGATAGGATTCCTTACACATTGAGTGGCTGTTTTCTTTTAGGAATTTGAGTCTTTATTGCTTTCTTATAATTGCTTCATATTATGCTTTGAGTCTTTATTTTCTGAATCTATAAATGTTGTGTCAAGTCATGTGAATCCATAATTGTCATCAATTCTTAGTAGTCCTATTTTTTTGGCTTGATTGTTTCTTGTTTTTGGGTCTCTTTAAGTTGCCTTAATCTGCTGTTATTTTTTATCCTTTGCTGCCTTTTTAATTTTAGCTTGAGTTCATATTTGTGTTTTAGTTCTACACAAATTCATTTACATCATTTTCCTTTGTGTCTTTTGGTATATCTTGCTGTTTTTCCAATTTACACAGAATCCCCTGTTTTACATCAATCTGTGCTGGCTGTTTTTGCTTGGGAAAATTATTTTTCCAGATAGGAAAATTTTGATTCTCTGGAATATGCAAGATTGAGGTGTTATAGAAAAGACAAAAAAAGAATCAGGTCAAAAAAAGAAATAGAAAAAAAATGATAAATATTTTAAAAACAGTGTGCAAATCTGGGCGCTCCAGCTGGCGTAACTGAACACTGATTTTGCAAAATTTATTAAAAAAAAATGGCTCATGCGTTTTGGGTGAAATCTGTCCCAGAATTTAGTTGAGATCTTGAAATATTTGCATATCAATTTTCAGAGGCAAATCTGTAAAGGACAGCTCAGCATAAATTGGGGAAAATCACGTTTTCTGGCCACAACAGTTTTTCAGTGGTGCTGTTTTTGATTTTGAAATCAATTCTAGTGCTATTCTTAGGATTCACTTTGTGTGCCTACCTTTCTTTGAATACCTTTATTTGCTTGTTTTATATTTCTTTGGAACTCTTTCTAGTTGTCACAATTTAACTCCATTTGGTGGTTCTGTTTTTCTAATTAATTTGTTTCTTGCTTTAATCCTTTGGCCTCTAAATTTGGTGCTGGAATTATTTCTCAATTGGTGCCTATTTGAGTAGAAATTTAACTTGAGTGAGGTCTAGCTTGTGTGATAGGTGCTGGATTGGAGAATTAATTTTCTAATTCTAAGAGGAGCCAAAGCAAGGGCAACAAACAAAGATTACTCAAAAACACGACAAACACTTGGAGGGCCCAACAAAGAAAAGACAACCAAGGGAGTGCCAATAGCAAAACAAGGATCAACAAAGGGGGTTTTCTTAATCTTCTTTGTAACTTAACCTTGTTAATTACTCTTTAACTACGTGATTAGACGGTGAGTGTGTCTTCAAGGGCTCCAAGTGTTCAAGAAGCCTCACCTAGGGCCGACTAGTGTAGACCTTACTTGTTTTAGCATGTGTTAATTGTTTTAATTGCTTTCCTTGCTTAATTAGTTACATTTGGTAATTGTTTTGTTTTTGTTTAAGTTCGTTAATTCTTTTGCTTGGTTAATTAGCTAGTTTGCATTGTTTTCTTGCATCAAAATTTGATTTCTTCAACCTAATTGTGTTTTAAGTGGTTTACTAAGAGAAAGCTTTGTGTGAAGACATTGAGGGATAGTCTTTGGCTAAGGCAAGGCTTGGTATTTAAGTAGTCCATTGTGACTCACCTCCCTTACCTGGAAGACTACCTTCTTTGACTTCCCTAAATTTTCTCAAGGTAAAATATTTCTATACACAAAGGTCTAGTCATGTCTTCTCATTCCTTTAAATCTCTTAAAAGTGAGGTGAAATCCTTGAAATCTCTTTTGGAACAACTTTCCAAGAATATTCAATCAATTTCATCTAAACAATTGGAGAATGAGGCCAAAACTAATGAATTTACTAAATCAAAGGATGAGAAGTCTCACATTTCAAAAAAATTACCTTCTCATGCATCTATCTCTAAAAAGCATGATTCTTTTGGGGAGGGAAGACATAGAAGAGATAGAAAAGAACAAGAAAGCCCAAGAGAGGTTAGGGTAGACCTACCCCATTCCCATGGAAAAGAAAATATAGAAACTTGCCTAGATTGGGAAATGAGGGTAGAAAAATTGTTTGCTTCCCATAAAGAAAGAAAGGAAAGAAAGATACAAAAGAAAAGAGAGGAAGCCGAAAGGGAAGCTAAAGAAAAAGAAAAAGAAAAAGAAAAGCATGAGAAGACCCTTGAGAAACAAAAGGCGTGGGAGAATAGTGTTCCTTCTCACAAGGTCATTCAACAAGACAAAAGATTTAAAAATACCTTTGAAAATATACGTCTTGTTGAACAACCTAGCCTTTCCTTTTGTAAAGGAACACTTGCAAGCATAGTAACAAAAAAAGAGTCTTCAAAAGAAGCTTGCATAGATAAAGATAAAGTGGATTATTTCTCATATGTGCTAGGATATCACCAAGTGAATGTCAAGTTATTTACAAGCATCTACAAAAACAAATTTTTATGTGAAGTAGTGCCTAAAGAAACTTGTCATGTCCTATTGAGACAACCATTGCCAAGTGTGCAACTTCTCATAAACAATGGTTGTAACAGCGAGACTATCTTTACACATAAGAGAAAAATTCTTCATGAAGGAGAACTCATGGACCAAATTAGAGTTGATAAAACTCTAGAGCTTTTAAAAGGAAAACTTTTGTCACCCATGAGAAAAGATGTTCAAAGACATTACCCTAGATACATTTCTTGTTTTAAAAATACACCTAAGGTGATGTCTCATGAACTCTATACTCCTTTACCTTTTGCAAATGATCCTTGGGAAGACATAAACCTCAATTTTATCTTAGAGCTTCCTAGGACAACAAAAGGTTTTGATTCCATTTTTATGGATATGGATAATCTCTTCTATATAGAAGTGACAAGTTGATGGAGATCATGTAGAAGAGGATTTAACTAATGGAGGAAGAGGCCATCCACCCAAGCATTTAAAATTCTTCTTACTAGTCTTCTTAAAAAGTAGAACAGTTTGGGTTCTCTTGAAAATTCAAAAGATAGTAGTATAAATAAATCTTTATAAATACTCTTGTATAAATTTGTAAATAATATAGAAATATCCTTAGGAGTATGCCAAAGAGGAAAACCAAAAGAAACCTCTAAATGTAAGGCATTTTAGGCACTTTCTTTAGGAAAAAGTGGAAAAAGTGACTTTTCTACTCCTTTCTCTCTTAGGCACTAGAAGGAGCTAGAAGAGTGACTCTTCCCACTCCTTCCCCTTTGTAACATGACCAGCCCTCTCCATTATAAATAGGGGTGCTTGGTACTTTGAATAAAAAAAGTTGAAAGTTAGAAGAAAAGAAACTATCTTGAAATTGAGAGAGAGTGAGTTTGTGAGACTTGTCTCTTCTTCTCCTTCATGTCTTATCTTGTGAGCTTTGGAGACTCTCAAGTGGCGGCACCACCCACTCATCTTGGAAGAACCACCCTCCAAGTGGCGTGAATCACATCTCCAAAAGGCTACAACCACATAAGTCATTTCTATTCATCTTCTAAAAATACCCATTTGTGTTTTCTTGTAGTTTTTTCCATTTTTAATCGGTTCAATCTTTTCCATGAGTTGTTTCCTTTCATTTGCTGCCATTGTTCTGCACTTTGTTGGTTTATTTCCTTGTTTTCTTGCTGTTTTAATTTCGTCCAAACCATGGGTTTCCATATACATGTGTTGTTTTTGTTTTCCATCCATGGGTTTTTGTTCTTTGATGAGTTTCTTTGTGATTTTCTAATTCCTATTGAATTTCAATCAGTATTTTCACTTTTTCTTGGTGTTCTTATGTTGTTCTTGTGTTTCCTTTGAAGTTTGGTACTGTTCTTGAATTACCCATTCATATTCCATTGTTATCTTACACTACAAGTTACCTATTCATGTGTTTTTAGTATGAACCTTTGTTTTCTTGAGTAGAAACTCTATTAATTGCTCTTTAGAATTTTGATCCTAATTCTTGAAAGTGTCATGAATACAATAAAACCTATATCAACTCAACCCAAACCAAGAAAGGTTCATAAGAGACTCACATCATGTGGTATCTAGAGCCATGGTGTTGATTTGTTGATTGTGAGTTGAATAGACACTTTCTTTTTGGGCAATTTTTTTTTCCAGCACCTATAATTTCGTGTTTCTTGTTTTTCCAGCACCTTATATTCATACTTTTGTTTGGTTTGAATATGTTTTAGTTGTGCCTTTTCATTGATCATACTTTTTGCTTTGAGTTTTATGTTCATAGTGTTCTAGGTGTCCAAATCTTGTCTCTACTTGCTTGCTTTTGATTTTGAAAGTTTGTGTTTCTCTTGAATTTGTTTTAGTACTTGTGATTGGAGGTTCCAAACATTTGATTTCAAGTGTTCAATTGTCTTGAATCCTTCATAAAAGTTTTGTGCAATTTGATTGATGTTTCAACTTCCATATGATGCATATTATGGTTCTTTCACTACATAAGTTCCATTTGGTATAAAAAAAAAAAAAAAAAAAAAAAAAACAGAACTGAAACAGAACAAAACAGAACCAATTCTGTTTTTAAATCCTTCAAAACAGTTTGGTATTTGCATCTATTCATTCTTTTGCACATTAATTTTCATACCAAAGTTGGATTCATAGTGATTGGCAAATTGTTGTCTACTTTGTGGAACTTTTGATCCTTGTATTTTGACAAGTTTATGAGCTGTACTTTCTTTCTTGATTATAAAGTTTAGTGAGTATTCTTTAAGTCTTATTGTGTACCTTTTATTGCTTGTCTTTCATTCCTTAAGTTTTGTCATATATCTTGTATTCTTTTTGCACTACCCTTTCTTGTTTTGTACCTTTTCTTGCTTGTCTTTTATTGTTCTTTAAGTTTTGTGGTGGTTATTTTTGGATGAGTGGTTGAGTGCTTTGGCATCTTTCATTTGAGGTTACTCCATTCCACAAGAGAAGCTTGATTGAGGGAAGTATAATTTCTTGGAGTGATTTTGAGTTCCTTAATTTTTTTACCAAAACCGCACCACTTATTTCTTTGTTTTCTAACCTTGTTTTCTTTAATTGTTTGCTATTTGTGTTTGCTGTACTGTTTTGAAAATGGCTCAATATTCAAGTGGAGAATCTTCCAAACCACACTCTCCACAAAAAGCTTTCATTCTTGGTGAATTAAAAGAAGCCAAAAGGTCACTTGCACAAAAAGATGAAGCTATAAGACAATTGGAAGAAAGATTGCAAAGGCTTGAAGTGACTAATGAAAGGTCCAGCCATACACACCATAGAAGACACCATTCTTCAAGGCATTCATCAAGAACTTCTTCCAACTATCATGGACATGAAGATGAAACCAAATGGAGGAGGCATCATCATTATGAAGAAAGGTGCCAACATGTGGCAAAGCCTTATATGCCTTTTGTAAAATTACCTAGCTTTAGTGGTGAAGGTGATCCAAATGTATATTTGGGGTGGGAAGCAAAGGTTGAACAAATCTTTCATGTACATGAGGTCCAAGAAGACCAAAGGGTAAAACTAGCTACTTTAGAATTTCTAGACTATGCCATGCAATGGTGGCATAAAACTCTTATGGACATTGGGCTAAACAAGAGACCTCCCGTGGTTTCTTGGAACAATTTGAAAGAGTGTATGCGCGCTAGATTTGTTCCACCACACTTTAGGAAAGACCTATTGTTGAAGCTCCAAAGGCTTCACCAAGGCACGCTAAGTGTGGATGCTTATTTTAAAGAGCTAGAAACGCTTATGCTTAAAGTTGATATACATGAAAGTGATGAAGCTAAGATGGCTAGATTTGTAAGTGGTCTTAGAAGGGACATTCAAGATGTTGTTGAACTTTATGAGTACTCTTCTTTAGAAAACTTGGTTCACCTTGCCATCAAGGTTGAAACCCAAATTGCAAAGAAACATGCTTTCAAAAATACTCATAATGATGGCTATTACAACAACTCTTGGAAAAATAAAAACAAGTCTTTGTCCAAATTTCCTTCTAAAGATTCATCTTTCAAATCCAAGGATTCAAAGCCTTCCACTTCAACTAATAAATCTCCAACCAAATCGTCTAGTAAGAAATGCTTTAAATGTTTAGGATATGGTCACATAGCTTCTAATTGCCCTTCTAAAAGAAATATGATGATGCATGATGGCATAGTAGTTAGTGAGCATGATTCATCTTCTTCTAGACATTCTACACCGCCTAGTTCATCTAATGAATGTGATAGTGAAAGTCCACTTGAAGGTGACTTGTTAGTAGTGAGACGCATGCTTGGCCAAGTTTTAAAATCTTTTGATGAAAGCCAAAGAGAAAACATTTTCCATACAAGGTGTCTCATTAATAACAAGTTATGTTCATTGATTGTGGATGGTGGTAGTTGTGCTAATGTGGCTAGCACAAGAGTGGTAGATAAACTTGGATTATCTACTATCTCTCATGCAAAGCCCTATAAATTGCAATGGTTGAGTGAAGTAGGAGAAATCATTGTTAACAAACAAGTCCTCATAGCATTCTCAATTGGTAAATATAAAGATGAGGTCTTGTGTGATGTTGTACCTATGGAAGCAACACATGTACTTTTGGGTAGGCCATGGCAATATGATAGAAAAGTTTTTCATGATGGCTTTACCAACAAACTTTCTTTTGACTTCCATGGGCACAAGGTCATATTAAAGTCACTCTCTCCAAAAGAAGTTCATGAAGACCAATTAAAAATGAAAAATAAAAGAGAAAATGAAAAAGAAGAAAATGATAAAACGAGTCATAATACCTTATCAAATAAATCAATCTTTTTGACTCATGCAATGCCTCAATTTGAGCATCCAAGGTATTCTTCTTCTTTGTCTTTTTCATTACCAAAAGTTCCTACTTGCACTCCATATTGGTTGAAAAATGTTAGGGGTGATTTTTCCATACCTACTAATGGTTTTTACCCTTTAAAGAGAATTTTTCCAAAGAAAATAATCATTCCCACACATTTTTTTTCCAACATCCCAATGATTCATAATGCTAAGTCAAGTTTGTCTTTATTATCATCCACTGCTTTATTTGATAGCAAACTGACTTTGTTATATGCAGGGATTCTGAATTCGTGGACGAATTCTCTCCAACCCGGGGAGCATGATGGAGATCATGTAGAAGAGGATTTAACTAATGGAGGAAGAGGCCATCCACCCAAGCATTTAAAATTCTTCTTACTAGTCTTCTTAAAAAGTAGAACAGTTTGGGTTCTCTTGAAAATTCAAAAGATAGTAGTATAAATAAATCTTTATAAATACTCTTGTATAAATTTGTAAATAATATAGAAATATCCTTAGGAGTATGCCAAAGAGGAAAACCAAAAGAAACCTCTAAATGTAAGGCATTTTAGGCACTTTCTTTAGGAAAAAGTGGAAAAAGTGACTTTTCTACTCCTTTCTCTCTTAGGCACTAGAAGGAGCTAGAAGAGTGACTCTTCCCACTCCTTCCCCTTTGTAACATGACCAGCCCTCTCCATTATAAATAGGGGTGCTTGGTACTTTGAATAAAAAAAGTTGAAAGTTAGAAGAAAAGAAACTATCTTGAAATTGAGAGAGAGTGAGTTTGTGAGACTTGTCTCTTCTTCTCCTTCATGTCTTATCTTGTGAGCTTTGGAGACTCTCAAGTGGCGGCACCACCCACTCATCTTGGAAGAACCACCCTCCAAGTGGCGTGAATCACATCTCCAAAAGGCTACAACCACATAAGTCATTTCTATTCATCTTCTAAAAATACCCATTTGTGTTTTCTTGTAGTTTTTTCCATTTTTAATCGGTTCAATCTTTTCCATGAGTTGTTTCCTTTCATTTGCTGCCATTGTTCTGCACTTTGTTGGTTTATTTCCTTGTTTTCTTGCTGTTTTAATTTCGTCCAAACCATGGGTTTCCATATACATGTGTTGTTTTTGTTTTCCATCCATGGGTTTTTGTTCTTTGATGAGTTTCTTTGTGATTTTCTAATTCCTATTGAATTTCAATCAGTATTTTCACTTTTTCTTGGTGTTCTTATGTTGTTCTTGTGTTTCCTTTGAAGTTTGGTACTGTTCTTGAATTACCCATTCATATTCCATTGTTATCTTACACTACAAGTTACCTATTCATGTGTTTTTAGTATGAACCTTTGTTTTCTTGAGTAGAAACTCTATTAATTGCTCTTTAGAATTTTGATCCTAATTCTTGAAAGTGTCATGAATACAATAAAACCTATATCAACTCAACCCAAACCAAGAAAGGTTCATAATGAACTCACATCACAAGTCTTCATGGTTTATCTTCAAGCATAGTATTGGATAGAGCTCCAAAATTTGAAAACCATCATTTGAGGAATCTTTTAGAAAAACTTGAAATTAAGTTGTACTCTTCAAATTTTTATCCTCAAAAGAATGGTCAAAATAAAATTGAAAACATAGCTCTTTTTACTATGCCTAGAGAAATCATGAAAGACAATCACAATTCTTGGGATGAGTATCCTTTTGAGCATGCATACAATGGAGTAGTCCACAAGACTACTAATATTTCTACATTTGAAATTGCATGTGGACTTAATCCTCTTTCGCTTTTTAAGTTGTTACCCTTTCCTAAAGGTATTGTGCCTAAGGAAAAGGTAACCAATATTGAAAATTTTCAAATACATAAGAGGATTAGAGAACACATACAACCATCAAAAGAGAAATATTGTACAAAGTTGCCAAAAACAAAAGAAAAACAAAAATGGCAACTTCATACAATTAAGTTCTCTCCAATTGCTCACACTAACACCTTTACTTTGTTTGATGATTTCCATAGGTGGATGTTTGATCCGGGAGGACAAGCCTTGCCGAAACAATAGGCTGCTATCCGAGATCAAATCTGTAGATCTGAGGATAGATCTTCTCAAAGGAGGAGGAGATGATGGACACCATCCAGCCCCATCCATCCCCCTAGTTGAAGACAAAGCAAGGGATTTGAGGACAAATCCTTTTTCAAGAGGGAGGGGATGATGGAGGAGGGCCAAGCACATCTAGCCAAGGAAGCCAAGGCCCAAACCAAGAAGACCGTCTAGACCAAGAGGAGCGTCTAGCTCCAGGAAGTGAGCGTCTAGAACGTGAAGGAGGGAGGCTATCCATGGAGCTAGACCGTCTAGGACCTCTCACAAGATCCATGGCTAAACATATCCAAGCACACATAGAAGAAGCCACGGATGGAAGAGAGAGATCCTTGTACATGTTTCATAAAGGCCCAAAGGGGGAGGGGGTGCTTAGTAGATTAGTGTAGTGTAGAAAGCAAAACTTGCTCACTTAGGGGTGTGCTATCAAAAAGGTGCCCTTAGCAATAGAAGGAGGGGTGTGCTAGCAAATAGGTGCCTTTAGCAAAAGAAGGAGGGGTGTACTATCAAATGTTGCATTTTTGACCTATCTTCTAGAATATTAGGATGATGGTGTGGTTTGACTAAAGTCAATAACCTAGGCAGCCCCACTTTTTGTATTTCCATCCCTACCCTTTAAGCTTGCTCACCAAGGCTCCTAAATCTATAAATAAGGAGGCCTACCTCATGTATTTTCAAGTTTATTTGAGTAATGTTATGCTGCCATTTTTTGTGCACAAGCTTTACTACTCCTAGAAATCTAGGCTATAAACTTCAATCCTTTCACCTTCTCCCTTGAGCTGGCCTAACCACTCAACCCATACTCACCATGCACCTTCAAGACCAACACAACTCCTAGGAGGGTCTTGTTTCACTCATCCATTGCTTCCGCTCCATCTATTTCTACTTTGATTCAAGAAGAACACATGAAAATGCCATCATTTGGTATCATGAGCTTTTGGTTCTTCAAGAGCTAGCTTAGGCTTTAGCGCGATCCCACTGCAACCCCTCAAACTTGGCTTCGGACTTGATCGCGGCTAACTGTTACCTTAGCATTACCTTCAACATAACTTCGTGCTGGATGACTGACTTAACGGGGCCTAAATGCTTCGGCTTCACGCAGCAGAACTTGCTTCTACCACCGACTAGCATGTTAGTGCACCACCGATCAGTCATCGCGCTTCTGGCTTCGCTGCACTTCTCTGCCACACCAGCGCTGAGTGCATAGAAGGTCTGAACACCAACTATGACGCCTGTGTTTTGGGAAGAAAAGTGCTTCTCGACGACCCCTCTTGCCTCAACCTCGCTGTAAGAAGTCGTGGGTGAGGTCTTGCCTCTCTCACCTCAGCGTAGCTGTAAAAAGCAGAGGGAAGGGACTTGGTTCTCTTGCCTCAACCTTGCTGTAAGAAGCAGAGGAAGAGGACTTTTCTCTCACCTCAACCTTGCTGTGAAAAGCAGAGGAAGAGGACTTGGTTCTCTCGCCTCAACCTTGCTGTAAGAAGCAAAGGGAGAGGACTTTCTCTCTTGCCTCAGCCTCGCTGTACAAAGTCGAGGTGAGGACTTTCACTCGCCTGCACCTCGCTGTACAAAGTCGAGGGAGGACTTTCTTCTTTCTCGCCTGCACTCGCTCAAAGGCAAGGAGGTCTTCCTCTGTTGCCTACACTTGCTCAAAGGCAAGAAGGACTTCCTCTGGTGCCTGCACTTGCTCAAAGGCAAGGAGGACTTCCTCTGGTGCCTGCACTTGCTCAAAGGCAAGGAGGACTTCCTCTGGTGCCTGCACTTGCTCAAAGGCAAGGAGGACTTCCTCTGGTGCCTGCACTTGCTCACAGGCAAGGAGGACTTCCTCTGTTCTCGCCTGCACTTGCTCAAAGGCAAGGAGAACTTCCTCTGGTGCCTGCACTTGCTCAAAGGCAAGGAGGACTTCCTCTGTTCTCGCCTGCACTTGCTCAAAGGCAAGGAGGACTTCCTCTGGTGCCTGCACTTGCTCAAAGGCAAGGAGGACTTCCTCTGTTCTCGCCTGCACTTGCTCAAAGGGAAGGAGAACTTCCTCTTGCCTCAACCTTGCTGTATAAAGCAGAGGTGAGGACTTTCTCTGTTGCCTCAACCTTGCTGTAAAAAGCAAAGGAAGAGGACTTTCTCTCTCCTGCACCTCGCTGTACAAAGTCAAGGGAGGACTTTCTCGTGGGTGCACGCTCCCAGGGGGGCGCCAGGCGTGGCTGTCTAAGCGCACACATTGAGCACGCCCTGCCTGCATTGCCTCATCGCGCGTTCACCGACATCCCGACCGGCGAGGACCTCTTCTTCTGGAATCATACGAGGTGCATGCTTAACGCTCTCGCTGGGAACTTGGGTCCCAGCTTAACACGTGTTAGCAAGACCCCGATGACCGTGCACCGACCGCGTACTCACTCTCTACATGCGCCGACGGCTGATCGTGGTCTACATGCACTGATGGCTGATCGCGCTCTACATCCCAGCGCTTACCGAGGGGCTGATCTGCGGGTGGTGGCCACTTGGTAACTCACCACCGATCACCTGGTCTTGCACCTGGGGCAAGGAGAACTTTAAACTGGGAACACTCGCACACTTTATGTACTGAAAATCTTTTATTGGGTGGCATCGTTAAAAAGAGTGCCCCTGATCTGCTCAACTGTTTTAATACACTAAGTCTGTGTACAGCGCGATAGCGCATCTACTTTACAACTTAACGAGAGTAGGAAAGAAGCGTGTAGCGTCCTGGGTTCTGGGAATAGTCGTTACGTCCAGAGTCACCAGCCGACAAGCTCCATTCTCCAACGTCTCAACCACTCTGGATGGGGTCTCCTTTAACCGGCGATGACCGCCCTGGCGATGTACACAAGTGGGGCGATCATGCCTTCCGCTTCAGCTCTGGGAGCCCCCCCAGTGTAGCCTCTTCCATCACCTCACCTCCCCAAACACAGGGAGTTCATGCTGCTGGTCGCCTTCCTGGGACCCCGAAGCGCGATCACCTTGTGTCTTCTGCAGGTAATCGGTCAGGAACCCTGTCTCCACCAACTCAGCAAGCTGACGCCCCAACGCCAGGCAGTTACGGAGTGTGTGTCCATAAGCTTGATGGAATTCACACCACTCATTCATCCTCCCTCCAAGTACCCTGTCGGTTTTCTCTGGCACATGGAGTCTTGCTGCCACAGCAGGGATGGCGATCAGCTCCGCCAAACTTATAATGAAATCATACCTGGGGGGTGCGTTGCTTGCACGCCCCCTGGTCTGGTCCTTCCTTGGTGCGTAAGGGCGAGACCTTCCCTGCTCCTTCCTCCCTTCCTTGATCTCATGCACCCGCGCCTGTTGCTGCTGATTCCCATGACCTCCACGTGGCTTCGACGGTGCAGCACTTCCTCTCTTCTCAGAGACCTCTGTCTCTGCTACTATGTGTGCCACCGCACGTCGCCGTATCTCGATGAAGGTGGCAGGGTGGCTCCTGATGAGCGATTCACTGAAAGGACCAGGGAGGACACCTCTCTTGAACGCATGCACCAGCATGTCTTCATCCTTGACGGGCAATCTCACCACCTGCGCCCCAAAGCGATTGAGGTAGTCCCTCAACGGCTCCCCCTGATACTGGCGCACGTCAAATAGGTCGTAGGACACCACTGGCGCAGGTCGGTTAATGATGTACTGCTCCGTGAACAGCTTCGCGAACTGATGGAAGGAAGTGACGTGGCCCTCTGGCAGGCTCACGAACCACTCCATAGCCACTCCGCTCAGCGTGCTCATGAACATCTTGCAGTACACAGCATCTGTGTAAGGACCTGAAAAATTTATTGGAATAAAAGAGTATATTTTAAATAAATTCTAAATATGTTTTATTTAAATTAAAAAGGAAGGAAAGTGCAGTCTAGAAAACGATAAGAATTCTTTGTTAATACATAATCGCCGGTCGCCTAGACTGCATGTCGTCGCCAGGGCGCGAGGCATGCAGGCGTCGCCAGGGCAAGATGCATGCAGGCATCATCAGGGGGAGACATCGGTCGTTCGCCACGGAGAGGTCCTCAGTGGATTGTCTTCGCGCGAGAGGTCATCGGTGGATAGTCTTCGCGCGAGAGGTCATCGGTGGATTGTCTTCGCACGAGAGGTCATCGGTGGATAGCCTTCGCGGGAGAGGTCATCGGTGGGTAGACTTCGCGCCTGTGGTCATCGGTGAAAGGTCATCGCGCGACGTCGAGTTACACACAGAGAAGGTGGGACCCAGACTTCCAGCATGGAACGTCCTGCACGCACGCCACGTAGACAAAAAGAGTGGTTCAGAATAGTGACCTCAGAGTGTTAGCCTGCGCAGAGGCACGCTCAGTAGTACTGTTCAGGGAGTGGTTGGCCTGCACAAGAGACAACTGTAGTCGTACTGTTCAGGGAAACGTACACTTAGACTTCTCTGCAGAGTGGGTGTGGCAGCTGCTTTTGGTGGATAAGTTGGTTTAAGATGCAGAGACCCACTGCTGAGAGAACAAAAACGTTGCAACATTCAAAGAGAGAAAGAGTGAGTTACCTCCCTTCTCCTCCAGATATCTCCTTCGCGCTGCGATTCTAGCACCTTCACACAAGAGTACGACGAACGACGACCACCATTAGAGCACCTGGGAGGTTCTCTGCAAGTCCTTCAACCAGACGCAAAAACAGAGTCAAGGCGTTGTTCAAGCTTCGTTGGGTTTCGGAGCTCCTGGTGTTTTGCGCAAGTCCAGGTAAGGGAAGCTAGCCTTCATTTTCAATACAAGCCATAGATTACCTGTTTCTGAAGTGAGGGCGACGTGGTCGCCGGTTTCGTTTTCATCTTCGTGAATGCTCTGTTTCTATGTGTTTGGGCGACGTGGTCGCCGGTTTTAAATGTAGACTTCGAAATACCCCGTTTTGAACTAGATCGCCGGTTTTGGCGCTGTTTTACGAACTCCCCTGTTTTTGGTGTTGTTTTGAAACTGTTTGAGATGTAAATGTGATATTCGAAAACATGAACCTTGGAGTGAGTTTTGCTGTGATTGAAATCATTCATTTAAGTGTGGCATGATGTGTTGAATGTTGTGAATGTGGGATCGAGGCATAGTATTTTCAGGAAAGAAAATACCGTGTAAGATCGTGTAGGATGTGCATTGATCGGTGATGTCTATAATGAGATTATCCTGACTCTCCTGAGATAATGGATTCATATAGATGAAGTTATTCAGGCGTTGAGAGTCGAAGGAGGTTCATATGTATGGGTGAGTCGTGTGAAACAGAACGAGCTCGGCCTGTTATATGGATTAACCCTGTCATACTGTGAGAATGGTGAACTTGAGATCGAGAATGTGTTGATGCGCATGGCTGTGGAAACATTACAACAGCTTTGTATGACAGGTGCAGAATCTCTGAGTCTAGTCAATGCACGAGTCTTTCGGAAGTAGTGTCAAGTGTCTTGTGTGCTGGGTCAGTGGTGGTCTGACATGTGAAATGAGGAACTTGAAATTTATAGACACTTGATGCAGTTTTGTGAAATAGAATGACTCTTGAGAATATTGTGAAATGTGTGATTTCTGGGTGATCAGGTGAAGGGTATTGAGAAAATCTATAGCTTTACGTGAATATCTTGAAAATTGCTTACCCTGATTTTAATGTTCTTATTTAAACTCTCTTTAAAATATCTAGCTTACCCTGCGTGTTTTGCTCGTTGGCTGTTGTTCTCTTTAAACTGTGATGATCGTGTATAACTTACACGGGAGCAGATGATCTTCCAGGAAGTAGAGCTCCTTAGTGAGAGGTCGCCGAGGAAGAGATCGCCGGTTTTCTATCTCTTGGTGGTGATCGCCGGATTTATGTCCTGCTAAGCAGATCGCCTGTTTGGGCCTTCTGTTACCAGATCGCCGGTTCATGTGTGGAGACCGCCGGTCTTGTTGTATTTGATTACATTTCGTTAAATTTTGAAAACATTTGACTGGTTATGTATTAAACTCCCTAAGAGGAGCAACTTCATTACTTATATATATATTATCATTCTTCAATATTATTTGTCCACCTTATTTTCATTATACATGTATGTATGGCTTTATTTTGGCGGGATGTTACAATCTGAACCTCCAGTCAGCATCATCTGAGTGTGGAAGTCTGTCAGGTGTGCTTCTGGATCTTCCGCCCCCGTGAACGACGCTTTCAGTCCCACCAGATTGGGAGGCACCACCGTGTTCATGATTTCGGGGGAGAAAGGCATAGGGAATGCTCTCAGAGGCGACGGTGGCGTCGACGTTCTCTCTTCAGCTGCGCGCTCCCTCTGTGCCTGCAATTCCCTACGCAGCTCTTCATTCATACGGTTCAACTCTTCGTTTCTTCTCTGCGATGCAGTCAGCTCTACACGCATCCTCTCTTGCTCAACTCTCGATTCCGCGACGCTATCTTGCAGCGTGCGCATCATCTCCACTGCCTGCGCCATGGTAACAGCTCCTTCTTCAGCAGATGGCGCAGGTGAGGTTTGCTTGGTTCTTCTTCTCATCTTCTCAACACTTCGACGTAACTTCAAGAAACCTCGACGAAAAGATCAAGAAGCTTCCAAGAAACTGCAAGAACCTCAAGAAACTGCGACGTGGATGGGAACCAGATTCACACGGGCCCCACGGTGGGCGCCTAATGATCCTGCCGCTTGACCCGAATGTGGAGGATTGCCTCGTCACTCCTTCGTCTAGCCTTCTGTTCTGCAGGAACGCTCCAAGAACCACCGCCAGAACTCCAAACGCTGCCTGCAAAACACACAGACGGCGCCTCTGGCGGCCGTTGTAGCTCTGACGCTCAAGTCAGGCAACAGGAACACCAAAACTATATCTGAATCTCTCTGTGAGACTCGTGTGTAACTCAAACTCTCAAATGTGTAAGCTGTAAGAATCTGTAAAAAACTCCTCTCAATTTCGTTAAGAGTTCATATATATACCTGAGTCTTTCTCTCTCCTGACGGTTATTCCTCTTGACATGTGGATAACATCTGGTTGTACACGTGTCACCATCTGGAGTATCTGTAGCTGAAACGTTACTTCCACTGTGCCCCTGCGACTGAGTTATCCACACAGGGAGTAGCTTAGTATGCAGGCTACTCTGGGCGCAACCTTAACATGGCGAGCTGGTTAACCCTGGGCATTGCAGCTCACACTACACATGGTGGCAGATATGCCACTTATCCTCTGTACTTAGACCATACAACAAGTGCTTGCCAAGTCTTCTCAAACACCCGGCGATGTGCTCTTTTGGCGACTTGCTGACCACCTGATCTCCTAACATTAACACACGGCGATCATGTGCAATCTGGGCGATTACTGATCCATACCGGCGATGAGCGATTACTCATCCTCAAGCCGATAGGCGATTACTCACCTCAAGGCGATAGGCGATTACTCATCCTCAAGGCGATAGGCGATTACTCATCCTCAAGGCGATAGGCGATTACTCACCTCAAGGCGATAGGCGATTACTCAATATCACAGGCGATAGGCGATTACCATTCTGAGTGATCGCCTCCCTGATTCGCCTGCTATCCTCTACCACGTGTTACTCTGTGAATGGTCCACGTGGTCAACTGCTGCTGATGTCATCGACTACCGATGACCGACCGGATCAGTTATCATACAAATGTTCCTTCCTAAGGGTTTCAAGAACTTCCCTAACATGCAAGTCATGTTGTTCCAAAGACATGCTATATATGAGAATGTCATCAAAATAAACTACAACAAACTTGCCAATGAATGCTCTTAAGACATGTTGCATAAGTCACATGAAGGTACTAGGAGCATTAGTCAAACCAAATGACATAACTAACCACTCATATAAACCAAATTTGGTCTTAAAAGCGGTTTTCCGTTCATCACCTTTTTTAATTCTAATTTGATTATAGCGACTTTTGAGATCAATCTTGGTAAATATTTTAGACCCATACAATTCATCCAACAAGTCATCTAGCCTAGGAATGGGATGCCTATATTTGATGGTAATGTTGTTTATGGCCCTACAATCCGTACACATCCTCCATGATCCATCCTTTTTAGGGACAAGTATCACAGGCATAGCACAAGGGCTCATACTATCTTGGAGCCACCCCTTAGCAAGTAATTCCTCTACTTGTTTTTGGATTTCTTTTGTTTCGGTTGGGTTGGTCCTATAAGCTGGATGATTTGGTAAGGAAGCCCCAGGTATAAAATCAATTTGGTGTTCAATCCCTTTTAGAGGTGGTAAGCCTTTTGGAGGATCTTGAAACACATCTTGGAAGTCCTTAACCAAATTATCCAAACATGTTGGACTAACCTTAGCCGAATCATAATCAAGAGATCTAGGCATAGCTAAACAAATAGGCTTTTGAGAAACAATTACCTTGTGGACCTCTTGGCTTGAAAGAAGAAGACTCTTTTTAGAAACTTTTTTTTCATTTTCATTCTCTCTATTTTTCTTCATTGTAACTTGGTCCTCATGGACTTCTTTTGGAGAGACTGACTTTAATATGACCTTGTGCCCATGTAAGTCAAAAGAAAGTTTGTTGGTAAAGCCATCATGAAAAACTTTTCTATCAATTGTCATGGCCTACCCAAAAGAACATGTGTTGCTTCCATAGGTACAACATCACACAAGACCTCATCTTTATATTTACCAATTGAGAATGCTATGAGGACATGTTTGTTAACAATGATTTCTCCTACTTCACTCAACCATTGCAATTTATAGGGCTTTGCATGAGAGATAGTAGATAATCCAAGTTTATCTACCACTCTTGTGCTAGCCACATTAGCACAACTACCACCATCCATAATCAATGAACATAACTTGTTGTTAATGAGACACCTTGTATGAAAAATGTTTTCTCTTTGGCTTTCATCAAAAGGTTTTAAAACTTGGCCAAGCATACGTCTCACTACTAACAAGTCACCTTCAAGTGGACTTTCACTATCACATTCATTGGATGATCTAGGCGGTGAAGAATGTCTAGAAGAAGCCGAATCATGCTCACTAACTACTATGCCATCATTTATCGTAATATTTCTTTTAGAAGGGCAATTAGAAGCTATGTGACCATATCCTAAACATTTAAAGCATTTCTTACTAGACGATTTGGTTGGAGATTTATTATTTGAAGTGGAAGGCTTTGAATCCTTGGATTTGAAAGATGAATCTTTAGAAGGAAAATTTTGAAAAAGACTTGTTTTTATTTTTCCAAGAGTTGTTGTAATAGCCATCATTATGAGTATTTTTGAAAGCAAGTTTCTTTGCAAGTTGGGTTTCAACCTTGATGGCAAGGTGAACCAAGTTTTCTAAAGAAGAGTACTCATAAAGTTCAACAACATCTTGAATGTCCCTTCTAAGACCACTTACAAATCTAGCCATCTTAGCTTCATCACTTTCATGTATATCAACTTTAAGCATAAGCGTTTCTAGCTCTTTAAAATAAGCATCCACACTTAGCGTGCCTTGGTGAAGCCTTTGGAGCTTCAACAATAGGTCTTTCCTAAAGTGTGGTGGAACAAATCTAGCACGCATACACTCTTTCAAATTGTTCCAAGAAATCACGGGAGGTCTCTTGTTTAGCCCAATGTCCATAAGAGTTTTATGCCACCCTTGGATGGCATAGTCTAGAAATTCTAAAGTAGCTAGTTTTACCCTTTGGTCTTCTTGGACCTCATGTACATGAAATATTTGTTCAACCTTTGCTTCCCACCCCAAATATACATTTGGATCACCTTCACCACTAAAGCTAGGTAATTTTACAAAAGGCATATAAGGCTTTGCCACATGTTGGCGCCTTTCTTCATAATGATGATGCCTCCTCCATTCGGTTTCCTCTTCATGTCCATGATAGTTGGAAGAAGTTCTTGATGAATGTCGTGAAGAATGGTGTCTTCTATGGTGTGTATGGCTGGACCTTTCATTAGTCACTTCAAGCCTTTACAATCTTTCTTCCAATTGTCTTATAGCTTCATCTTTTTGTGCAAGTGACCTTTTTGCTTCTTTTAGTTCACCAAGAATGAAAGCTTTTTTGTGGAGAGTGTGGTTTGGAAGATTCACCACTTGAATATTGAGCCATTTTCAAAACAGTACAGCAAACACAAATAGCAAACAATTAAAGAAAACAAGGTCATACAACAAAGAAAATATGGTGCGGTTTTGGACAAAAAAATAAAGGCATTCAAAATCACTCCAAGAATTATACTTTCCTCAACCAAGTTTCTCTTGTGGAATGGAGTAACCTCAAGTGAAAGATGCCAAAGCACTCAACCAATCATCCAAAAGAACCACCACAAAACTTGAAGAACAACAAAAGACAAGCAAGAAAAGGTACAAAACAAGAAAGGGTAGTGCAAAAGGAATACAAGATATATGACAAAACTTAAGGAATGAAAGACAAGCAATAAAAGGAACACAATAAGACTCAAAGAATACTCACTAAACTTTAATCAAGAAGAAAAAAGAAGTACAACTCATAAACTTGTTAAAGTAAAAGGATCAAAAGTTCCACAAAGTAGACAACAATTTGCCAATCACTATGAATCCATTTTTGTAAAGAAATCAATGTGCAAAAGAATGAAAAGATGCAAGTACCAAACTGTTTTTGATGTTTTAAAAATAAAGATGATTCTGTTTTCCTCTGTTTCAGTACTATTTTGCTATATATATATATAATATATTATATATAAAATGGAACTTAGCTAGTGAAAGAACCATAAAATGCATCATATGGAACTTGAAACATCAATCAATTTGCACAAAAATTTTATGATGGATTCAAGACAATTGAACACTTGAAATCAAATGTTTGGAACCTCTAATCAATAAGTACTAAAACAAATTCAAGAGAAAACAAATTTTCAAAAACAAAAGCAAGCAAGTATAGACAAGATTTGGACACCTAGAACACTATGAACATAAGACTCCAAACAAAAGGTATGATCAATGAAAATGCACAACTGAAAACATATTCAAACCAAACAAAAGTATGAATATAAGGTGCTGGAAAAATAGTAAACATGAAATTATAGGTGCTGGAAAAAAAATTGCCAAAATTAAAGTGCTACTTCAACTCAAAACACAAAAACACACCACGGCTCATGATACCACATGATGTGAGTTGAATTCATCTTTGTTTAATTTGTAACACTTTATGAAGAATTGGATCAAGATTCTTAGGACAATTATGGTGAGTCACCTAGAGAAAATTCCCACTGGACATTAACTGATGTGAGTTGATTTATGATTGTTCATTTTTATGGTGACACTTTACTTAGGATTGGATTTTATGAGACAAGTATGGTGAGAACCTAAGGAAAATCCCCACTGGACATTAACTTAACCAAGTGGTTAAGTAGATGTGAAGGTTCATTCACAAAGGCAAAAGGAAAACACAATTATAAGGTGATAATGATGACAAATTATGGTGTGGAATTACATAAGGAAAACAAGAGCAACATATAAAAACTGAATAGACATAATGAAGCAAAATAAGAACATGTTTATGAATAGATGGAATGATAACGGAAGGAAAAGATGAAAGGAAAAAAGGAAGCTTATGAGAAATGGAATTGAGAATGGTTGCACGCCACTTGGATGGTGAAATAACTCCAAGATAAGTGAAGGATGCCACCATTTGAGAGCTCTTAAAACTCATAAGATAAGACCAAGACAGGAAGAATTTCACTCACTCACAAATCACACAAAAATTGTGTATAGTTTCTTTACTCTAATTTTCAACTTGTGAATACATGAGGTAGGCCTCCCTATTTATAGATTTAGGAGCCTTGGAAAGCAAGCTTAAAGGGTAGGATGGGAAAGGGAAAAAAAAGGTGGGCAGCCATAGGGTTGACTAAGTCAATCCCGTATTCTTGGCTTATCCTTCTAGAAATTAGGTCAAAATGCCTTCAAATGGGCTAGGAGCAAGCAAGAATGCTACCCACACCCCCTA
>CM023860.1:30101629-30206629 GCA_013389735.1 Phaseolus lunatus
CTTGTACTGTTTCATAAAGGCCCAAAGGGGGAGGGGGTGCTTAGTAGATTAGTGTAGTGTAGAAAGCAAAACTTGCTCACTTAGGGGTGTGCTATCAAAAGGTGCCCTTAGCAATAGAAGGAGGGGTGTGCTAGCAAATAGGTGCCTTTAGCAAAAGAAGGAGGGTGTACTATCAAATGTTTCATTTTTGACCTATCTTCTAGAATATTAGGATGATGGTGTGGTTTGACTAAAGTCAATAACCTAGGCAGCCCCACTTTTTGTATTCCATCCCTACCCTTTAAGCTTGCTCACCAAGGCTCCTAAATCTATAAATAAGGAGGCCTACCTCATGTATTTTCAAGTTTATTGAGTAATTTATGCTGCCATTTTTTGTGCACAAGCTTTACTACTCCTAGAAATCTAGGCTATAAACTTCAATCATTTCACCTTCTCCCTTGAGCTGGCCTAACCACTCAACCCATACTCACCATGCACCTTCAAGACCACACAACTCCTAGGAGGGTCTTGTTTCACTCATCCATTGCTTCCGCTCCATCTATTTCTACTTTGATTCAAGAAGAACACATGAAAATGCCATCATTTGGTATCATGAGCTTTTGGTTCTTCAAGATGAGTAGCTTGTCTTTTTAAATTTTCAGTTCTTCTTTATTTTCATCTTGTCATTTCAATTCCATAATTGTCTTGCTGTTTTTTACATTTAAAATTTCTTGGTGTGCTTATGGAAGATCCACCGAAGCACATGTGTTCAATTGATCTTGAACATTTTCTTGTGCAATTGTGATAGGATTCCTTACACATTGAGTGGCTGTTTTCTTTTAGGAATTTGAGTCTTTATTGCTTTCTTATAATTGCTTCATATTATGCTTTGAGTCTTTATTTTCTGAATCTATAAATGTTGTGTCAGTCATGTGAATCCATAATTGTCATCAATTCTTAGTAGTCCTATTTTTTTGGCTTGATTGTTTCTTGTTTTTGGGTCTCTTTAAGTTGCCTTATCTGCTGTTATTTTTATCCTTTGCTGCCTTTTAATTTTAGCTTGAGTTCATATTTGTGTTTTAGTTCTACACAAATTCATTTACATCATTTTCCTTTGTGTCTTTTGGTATATCTTGCTGTTTTTCCAATTTACACAGAATCCCCTGTTTTACATCAATCTGTGCTGGCTGTTTTTGCTTGGGAAACTTATTTTTCCAGATAGGAAAATTTTGATTCTCTGGAATATGCAAGATTGAGGTGTTATAGAAAAGACAAAAAAAGAATCAGGTCAAAAAAAGAAATAGAAAAAAAATGATAAATATTTTAAAAACAGTGTGCAAATCTGGGCGCTCCAGCTGGCGTAACTGAACACTGATTTTGCAAAATTTATTAAAAAAAAATGGCTCATGCGTTTTGGGTGAAATCTGTCCCAGAATTTAGTTGAGATCTTGAAATATTTGCATATCAATTTTCAGAGGCAAATCTGTAAAGGACAGCTCAGCATAAATTGGGGAAAATCACGTTTTCTGGCCACAACAGTTTTTCAGTGGTGCTGTTTTTGATTTTGAAATCAATTCTAGTGCTATTCTTAGGATTCACTTTGTGTGCCTACCTTTCTTTGAATACCTTTATTTGCTTGTTTTATATTTCTTTGGAACTCTTTCTAGTTGTCACAATTAACTCCATTTGGTGGTTCTGTTTTTCTAATTAATTTGTTTCTTGCTTTAATCCTTTGGCCTCTAAATTTGGTGCTGGAATTATTTCTCAATTGGTGCCTATTTGAGTAGAAATTTAACTTGAGTGAGGTCTAGCTTGTGTGATAGGTGCTGGATTGGAGAATTAATTTTCTAATTCTAAGAGGAGCCAAAGCAAGGGCAACAAACAAAGATTACTCAAAAAACACACGACAAACACTTGGAGGGCCCAACAAAGAAAAGACAACCAAGGGAGTGCCAATAGCAAAACAAGGATCAACAAGGGGGTTTTCTTAATCTTCTTTGTAACTTAACCTGTTAATTACTCTTTAACTACGTGATTAGACGGTGATGTGTCTTCAAGGGCTCCAAGTGTTCAAGAAGCCTCACCTAGGGCCGACTAGTGTAGACCTTACTTGTTTTAGCATGTGTTAATTGTTTTAATTGCTTTCCTTGCTTAATTAGTTACATTTGGTAATTGTTTTGTTTTTGTTTAAGTTCGTTAATTCTTTTGCTTGGTTAATTAGCTAGTTTGCATTGTTTTCTTGCATCAAAATTTGATTTCTTCAACCTAATTGTGTTTTAAGTGGTTTACTAAGAGAAAGCTTTGTGTGAAGACATTGAGGGATAGTCTTTGGCTAAGGCAAGGCTTGGTATTTAAGTAGTCCATTGTGACTCACCTCCCTTACCTGGAAGACTACCTTCTTTGACTTCCCTAAATTTTCTCAAGGTAAAATATTTCTATACACAAAGGTCTAGTCATGTCTTCTCATTCCTTTAATCTCTTAAAAGTGAGGTGAAATCCTTGAAATCTCTTTTGGAACAACTTTCCAAGAATATTCAATCAATTTCATCTAAACAATTGGAGAATGAGGCCAAAACTAATGAATTTACTAAATCAAAGGATGAGAAGTCTCACATTTCAAAAAAATTACCTTCTCATGCATCTATCTCTAAAAAGCATGATTCTTTGGGGAGGGAAGACATAGAAGAGATAGAAAAGAACAAGAAAGCCCAAGAGAGGTTAGGGTAGACCTACCCCATTCCCATGGAAAAGAAAATATAGAAACTTGCCTAGATTGGGAAATGAGGGTAGAAAAATTGTTTGCTTCCCATAAAGAAAGAAAGGAAAGAAAGATACAAAAGAAAAGAGAGGAAGCCGAAAGGGAAGCTAAAGAAAAAGAAAAAGAAAAAGAAAAGCATGAGAAGACCCTTGAGAAACAAAAGGCGTGGGAGAATAGTTTCCTTCTCACAAGGTCATTCAACAAGACAAAAGATTTAAAAATACCTTTGAAAATATACGTCTTGTTGAACAACCTAGCCTTTCCTTTTGTAAAGGAACACTTGCAAGCATAGTAACAAAAAAAGAGTCTTCAAAGAAGCTTGCATAGATAAGATAAAGTGGATTATTTCTCATATGTGCTAGGATATCACCAAGTGAATGTCAAGTTATTTACAAGCATCTACAAAAACAAATTTTTATGTGAAGTAGTGCCTAAAGAAACTTGTCATGTCCTATTGAGACAACCATTGCCAAGTGTGCACTTCTCATAAACAATGGTTGTAACAGCGAGACTATCTTTACACATAAGAGAAAAATTCTTCATGAAGGAGAACTCATGGACCAAATTAGAGTTGATAAAACTCTAGAGCTTTTAAAAGGAAAACTTTTGTCACCCATGAGAAAAGATGTTCAAAGACATTACCCTAGATACATTTCTTGTTTTAAAAATACACCTAAGGTGATGTCTCATGAACTCTATACTCCTTTACCTTTTGCAAATGATCCTTGGGAAGACATAAACCTCAATTTTATCTTAGAGCTTCCTAGGACAACAAAAGGTTTTGATTCCATTTTTATGGATATGGATAATCTCTTCTATATAGAAGTGACAAGTTGATGGAGATCATGTAGAAGAGGATTTAACTAATGGAGGAAGAGGCCATCCACCCAAGCATTTAAAATTCTTCTTACTAGTCTTCTTAAAAAGTAGAACAGTTTGGGTTCTCTTGAAAATTCAAAAGATAGTAGTATAAATAAATCTTTATAAATACTCTTGTATAAATTTGTAAATAATATAGAAATATCCTTAGGAGTATGCCAAAGAGGAAAACCAAAAGAAACCTCTAAATGTAAGGCATTTTAGGCACTTTCTTTAGGAAAAAGTGGAAAAAGTGACTTTTCTACTCCTTTCTCTCTTAGGCACTAGAAGGAGCTAGAAGAGTGACTCTTCCCACTCCTTCCCCTTTGTAACATGACCAGCCCTCTCCATTATAAATAGGGGTGCTTGGTACTTTGAATAAAAAAAGTTGAAAGTTAGAAGAAAAGAAACTATCTTGAAATTGAGAGAGAGTGAGTTTGTGAGACTTGTCTCTTCTTCTCCTTCATGTCTTATCTTGTGAGCTTTGGAGACTCTCAAGTGGCGGCACCACCCACTCATCTTGGAAGAACCACCCTCCAAGTGGCGTGAATCACATCTCCAAAAGGCTACAACCACATAAGTCATTTCTATTCATCTTCTAAAAATACCCATTTGTGTTTTCTTGTAGTTTTTTCCATTTTTAATCGGTTCAATCTTTTCCATGAGTTGTTTCCTTTCATTTGCTGCCATTGTTCTGCACTTTGTTGGTTTATTTCCTTGTTTTCTTGCTGTTTTAATTTCGTCCAAACCATGGGTTTCCATATACATGTGTTGTTTTTGTTTTCCATCCATGGGTTTTTGTTCTTTGATGAGTTTCTTTGTGATTTTCTAATTCCTATTGAATTTCAATCAGTATTTTCACTTTTTCTTGGTGTTCTTATGTTGTTCTTGTGTTTCCTTTGAAGTTTGGTACTGTTCTTGAATTACCCATTCATATTCCATTGTTATCTTACACTACAAGTTACCTATTCATGTGTTTTTAGTATGAACCTTTGTTTTCTTGAGTAGAAACTCTATTAATTGCTCTTTAGAATTTTGATCCTAATTCTTGAAAGTGTCATGAATACAATAAAACCTATATCAACTCAACCCAAACCAAGAAAGGTTCATAAGAGACTCACATCATGTGGTATCTAGAGCCATGGTGTTGATTTGTTGATTGTGAGTTGAATAGACACTTTCTTTTTGGGCAATTTTTTTTTCCAGCACCTATAATTTCGTGTTTCTTGTTTTTCCAGCACCTTATATTCATACTTTTGTTTGGTTTGAATATGTTTTAGTTGTGCCTTTTCATTGATCATACTTTTTGCTTTGAGTTTTATGTTCATAGTGTTCTAGGTGTCCAAATCTTGTCTCTACTTGCTTGCTTTTGATTTTGAAAGTTTGTGTTTCTCTTGAATTTGTTTTAGTACTTGTGATTGGAGGTTCCAAACATTTGATTTCAAGTGTTCAATTGTCTTGAATCCTTCATAAAAGTTTTGTGCAATTTGATTGATGTTTCAACTTCCATATGATGCATATTATGGTTCTTTCACTACATAAGTTCCATTTGGTAAAAAACAAAAAAAAAAAAAAAAACAGAACTGAAACAGAACAAAACAGAACCAATTCTGTTTTTAAATCCTTCAAAACAGTTTGGTATTTGCATCTATTCATTCTTTTGCACATTAATTTTCATACCAAAGTTGGATTCATAGTGATTGGCAAATTGTTGTCTACTTTGTGGAACTTTTGATCCTTGTATTTTGACAAGTTTATGAGCTGTACTTTCTTTCTTGATTATAAAGTTTAGTGAGTATTCTTTAAGTCTTATTGTGTACCTTTTATTGCTTGTCTTTCATTCCTTAAGTTTTGTCATATATCTTGTATTCTTTTTGCACTACCCTTTCTTGTTTTGTACCTTTTCTTGCTTGTCTTTTATTGTTCTTTAAGTTTTGTGGTGGTTATTTTTGGATGAGTGGTTGAGTGCTTTGGCATCTTTCATTTGAGGTTACTCCATTCCACAAGAGAAGCTTGATTGAGGGAAGTATAATTTCTTGGAGTGATTTTGAGTTCCTTAATTTTTTTACCAAAACCGCACCACTTATTTCTTTGTTTTCTAACCTTGTTTTCTTTAATTGTTTGCTATTTGTGTTTGCTGTACTGTTTTGAAAATGGCTCAATATTCAAGTGGAGAATCTTCCAAACCACACTCTCCACAAAAAGCTTTCATTCTTGGTGAATTAAAAGAAGCCAAAAGGTCACTTGCACAAAAAGATGAAGCTATAAGACAATTGGAAGAAAGATTGCAAAGGCTTGAAGTGACTAATGAAAGGTCCAGCCATACACACCATAGAAGACACCATTCTTCAAGGCATTCATCAAGAACTTCTTCCAACTATCATGGACATGAAGATGAAACCAAATGGAGGAGGCATCATCATTATGAAGAAAGGTGCCAACATGTGGCAAAGCCTTATATGCCTTTTGTAAAATTACCTAGCTTTAGTGGTGAAGGTGATCCAAATGTATATTTGGGGTGGGAAGCAAAGGTTGAACAAATCTTTCATGTACATGAGGTCCAAGAAGACCAAAGGGTAAAACTAGCTACTTTAGAATTTCTAGACTATGCCATGCAATGGTGGCATAAAACTCTTATGGACATTGGGCTAAACAAGAGACCTCCCGTGGTTTCTTGGAACAATTTGAAAGAGTGTATGCGCGCTAGATTTGTTCCACCACACTTTAGGAAAGACCTATTGTTGAAGCTCCAAAGGCTTCACCAAGGCACGCTAAGTGTGGATGCTTATTTTAAAGAGCTAGAAACGCTTATGCTTAAAGTTGATATACATGAAAGTGATGAAGCTAAGATGGCTAGATTTGTAAGTGGTCTTAGAAGGGACATTCAAGATGTTGTTGAACTTTATGAGTACTCTTCTTTAGAAAACTTGGTTCACCTTGCCATCAAGGTTGAAACCCAAATTGCAAAGAAACATGCTTTCAAAAATACTCATAATGATGGCTATTACAACAACTCTTGGAAAAATAAAAACAAGTCTTTGTCCAAATTTCCTTCTAAAGATTCATCTTTCAAATCCAAGGATTCAAAGCCTTCCACTTCAACTAATAAATCTCCAACCAAATCGTCTAGTAAGAAATGCTTTAAATGTTTAGGATATGGTCACATAGCTTCTAATTGCCCTTCTAAAAGAAATATGATGATGCATGATGGCATAGTAGTTAGTGAGCATGATTCATCTTCTTCTAGACATTCTACACCGCCTAGTTCATCTAATGAATGTGATAGTGAAAGTCCACTTGAAGGTGACTTGTTAGTAGTGAGACGCATGCTTGGCCAAGTTTTAAAATCTTTTGATGAAAGCCAAAGAGAAAACATTTTCCATACAAGGTGTCTCATTAATAACAAGTTATGTTCATTGATTGTGGATGGTGGTAGTTGTGCTAATGTGGCTAGCACAAGAGTGGTAGATAAACTTGGATTATCTACTATCTCTCATGCAAAGCCCTATAAATTGCAATGGTTGAGTGAAGTAGGAGAAATCATTGTTAACAAACAAGTCCTCATAGCATTCTCAATTGGTAAATATAAAGATGAGGTCTTGTGTGATGTTGTACCTATGGAAGCAACACATGTACTTTTGGGTAGGCCATGGCAATATGATAGAAAAGTTTTTCATGATGGCTTTACCAACAAACTTTCTTTTGACTTCCATGGGCACAAGGTCATATTAAAGTCACTCTCTCCAAAAGAAGTTCATGAAGACCAATTAAAAATGAAAAATAAAAGAGAAAATGAAAAAGAAGAAAATGATAAAACGAGTCATAATACCTTATCAAATAAATCAATCTTTTTGACTCATGCAATGCCTCAATTTGAGCATCCAAGGTATTCTTCTTCTTTGTCTTTTTCATTACCAAAAGTTCCTACTTGCACTCCATATTGGTTGAAAAATGTTAGGGGTGATTTTTCCATACCTACTAATGGTTTTTACCCTTTAAAGAGAATTTTTCCAAAGAAAATAATCATTCCCACACATTTTTTTTCCAACATCCCAATGATTCATAATGCTAAGTCAAGTTTGTCTTTATTATCATCCACTGCTTTATTTGATAGCAAACTGACTTTGTTATATGCAGGGATTCTGAATTCGTGGACGAATTCTCTCCAACCCGGGGAGCATGATGGAGATCATGTAGAAGAGGATTTAACTAATGGAGGAAGAGGCCATCCACCCAAGCATTTAAAATTCTTCTTACTAGTCTTCTTAAAAAGTAGAACAGTTTGGGTTCTCTTGAAAATTCAAAAGATAGTAGTATAAATAAATCTTTATAAATACTCTTGTATAAATTTGTAAATAATATAGAAATATCCTTAGGAGTATGCCAAAGAGGAAAACCAAAAGAAACCTCTAAATGTAAGGCATTTTAGGCACTTTCTTTAGGAAAAAGTGGAAAAGTGACTTTTCTACTCCTTTCTCTCTTAGGCACTAGAAGGAGCTAGAAGAGTGACTCTTCCCACTCCTTCCCCTTTGTAACATGACCAGCCCTCTCCATTATAAATAGGGGTGCTTGGTACTTTGAATAAAAAAAGTTGAAAGTTAGAAGAAAAGAAACTATCTTGAAATTGAGAGAGAGTGAGTTTGTGAGACTTGTCTCTTCTTCTCCTTCATGTCTTATCTTGTGAGCTTTGGAGACTCTCAAGTGGCGGCACCACCCACTCATCTTGGAAGAACCACCCTCCAAGTGGCGTGAATCACATCTCCAAAAGGCTACAACCACATAAGTCATTTCTATTCATCTTCTAAAAATACCCATTTGTGTTTTCTTGTAGTTTTTTCCATTTTTAATCGGTTCAATCTTTTCCATGAGTTGTTTCCTTTCATTTGCTGCCATTGTTCTGCACTTTGTTGGTTTATTTCCTTGTTTTCTTGCTGTTTTAATTTCGTCCAAACCATGGGTTTCCATATACATGTGTTGTTTTTGTTTTCCATCCATGGGTTTTTGTTCTTTGATGAGTTTCTTTGTGATTTTCTAATTCCTATTGAATTTCAATCAGTATTTTCACTTTTTCTTGGTGTTCTTATGTTGTTCTTGTGTTTCCTTTGAAGTTTGGTACTGTTCTTGAATTACCCATTCATATTCCATTGTTATCTTACACTACAAGTTACCTATTCATGTGTTTTTAGTATGAACCTTTGTTTTCTTGAGTAGAAACTCTATTAATTGCTCTTTAGAATTTTGATCCTAATTCTTGAAAGTGTCATGAATACAATAAAACCTATATCAACTCAACCCAAACCAAGAAAGGTTCATAATGAACTCACATCACAAGTCTTCATGGTTTATCTTCAAGCATAGTATTGGATAGAGCTCCAAAATTTGAAAACCATCATTTGAGGAATCTTTTAGAAAAACTTGAAATTAAGTTGTACTCTTCAAATTTTTATCCTCAAAAGAATGGTCAAAATAAAATTGAAAACATAGCTCTTTTTACTATGCCTAGAGAAATCATGAAAGACAATCACAATTCTTGGGATGAGTATCCTTTTGAGCATGCATACAATGGAGTAGTCCACAAGACTACTAATATTTCTACATTTGAAATTGCATGTGGACTTAATCCTCTTTCGCTTTTTAAGTTGTTACCCTTTCCTAAAGGTATTGTGCCTAAGGAAAAGGTAACCAATATTGAAAATTTTCAAATACATAAGAGGATTAGAGAACACATACAACCATCAAAAGAGAAATATTGTACAAAGTTGCCAAAAACAAAAGAAAAACAAAAATGGCAACTTCATACAATTAAGTTCTCTCCAATTGCTCACACTAACACCTTTACTTTGTTTGATGATTTCCATAGGTGGATGTTTGATCCGGGAGGACAAGCCTTGCCGAAACAATAGGCTGCTATCCGAGATCAAATCTGTAGATCTGAGGATAGATCTTCTCAAAGGAGGAGGAGATGATGGACACCATCCAGCCCCATCCATCCCCCTAGTTGAAGACAAAGCAAGGGATTTGAGGACAAATCCTTTTTCAAGAGGGAGGGGATGATGGAGGAGGGCCAAGCACATCTAGCCAAGGAAGCCAAGGCCCAAACCAAGAAGACCGTCTAGACCAAGAGGAGCGTCTAGCTCCAGGAAGTGAGCGTCTAGAACGTGAAGGAGGGAGGCTATCCATGGAGCTAGACCGTCTAGGACCTCTCACAAGATCCATGGCTAAACATATCCAAGCACACATAGAAGAAGCCACGGATGGAAGAGAGAGATCCTTGTACATGTTTCATAAAGGCCCAAAGGGGGAGGGGGTGCTTAGTAGATTAGTGTAGTGTAGAAAGCAAAACTTGCTCACTTAGGGGTGTGCTATCAAAAAGGTGCCCTTAGCAATAGAAGGAGGGGTGTGCTAGCAAATAGGTGCCTTTAGCAAAAGAAGGAGGGGTGTACTATCAAATGTTGCATTTTTGACCTATCTTCTAGAATATTAGGATGATGGTGTGGTTTGACTAAAGTCAATAACCTAGGCAGCCCCACTTTTTGTATTTCCATCCCTACCCTTTAAGCTTGCTCACCAAGGCTCCTAAATCTATAAATAAGGAGGCCTACCTCATGTATTTTCAAGTTTATTTGAGTAATGTTATGCTGCCATTTTTTGTGCACAAGCTTTACTACTCCTAGAAATCTAGGCTATAAACTTCAATCCTTTCACCTTCTCCCTTGAGCTGGCCTAACCACTCAACCCATACTCACCATGCACCTTCAAGACCAACACAACTCCTAGGAGGGTCTTGTTTCACTCATCCATTGCTTCCGCTCCATCTATTTCTACTTTGATTCAAGAAGAACACATGAAAATGCCATCATTTGGTATCATGAGCTTTTGGTTCTTCAAGAGCTAGCTTAGGCTTTAGCGCGATCCCACTGCAACCCCTCAAACTTGGCTTCGGACTTGATCGCGGCTAACTGTTACCTTAGCATTACCTTCAACATAACTTCGTGCTGGATGACTGACTTAACGGGGCCTAAATGCTTCGGCTTCACGCAGCAGAACTTGCTTCTACCACCGACTAGCATGTTAGTGCACCACCGATCAGTCATCGCGCTTCTGGCTTCGCTGCACTTCTCTGCCACACCAGCGCTGAGTGCATAGAAGGTCTGAACACCAACTATGACGCCTGTGTTTTGGGGAAGAAAAGTGCTTCTCGACGACCCCTCTTGCCTCAACCTCGCTGTAAGAAGTCGTGGGTGAGGTCTTGCCTCTCTCACCTCAGCGTAGCTGTAAAAAGCAGAGGGAAGGGACTTGGTTCTCTTGCCTCAACCTTGCTGTAAGAAGCAGAGGAAGAGGACTTTTCTCTCACCTCAACCTTGCTGTGAAAAGCAGAGGAAGAGGACTTGGTTCTCTCGCCTCAACCTTGCTGTAAGAAGCAAAGGGAGAGGACTTTCTCTCTTGCCTCAGCCTCGCTGTACAAAGTCGAGGTGAGGACTTTCACTCGCCTGCACCTCGCTGTACAAAGTCGAGGGAGGACTTTCTTCTTTCTCGCCTGCACTCGCTCAAAGGCAAGGAGGTCTTCCTCTGTTGCCTACACTTGCTCAAAGGCAAGAAGGACTTCCTCTGGTGCCTGCACTTGCTCAAAGGCAAGGAGGACTTCCTCTGGTGCCTGCACTTGCTCAAAGGCAAGGAGGACTTCCTCTGGTGCCTGCACTTGCTCAAAGGCAAGGAGGACTTCCTCTGGTGCCTGCACTTGCTCACAGGCAAGGAGGACTTCCTCTGTTCTCGCCTGCACTTGCTCAAAGGCAAGGAGAACTTCCTCTGGTGCCTGCACTTGCTCAAAGGCAAGGAGGACTTCCTCTGTTCTCGCCTGCACTTGCTCAAAGGCAAGGAGGACTTCCTCTGGTGCCTGCACTTGCTCAAAGGCAAGGAGGACTTCCTCTGTTCTCGCCTGCACTTGCTCAAAGGGAAGGAGAACTTCCTCTTGCCTCAACCTTGCTGTATAAAGCAGAGGTGAGGACTTTCTCTGTTGCCTCAACCTTGCTGTAAAAAGCAAAGGAAGAGGACTTTCTCTCTCCTGCACCTCGCTGTACAAAGTCAAGGGAGGACTTTCTCGTGGGTGCACGCTCCCAGGGGGGCGCCAGGCGTGGCTGTCTAAGCGCACACATTGAGCACGCCCTGCCTGCATTGCCTCATCGCGCGTTCACCGACATCCCGACCGGCGAGGACCTCTTCTTCTGGAATCATACGAGGTGCATGCTTAACGCTCTCGCTGGGAACTTGGGTCCCAGCTTAACACGTGTTAGCAAGACCCCGATGACCGTGCACCGACCGCGTACTCACTCTCTACATGCGCCGACGGCTGATCGTGGTCTACATGCACTGATGGCTGATCGCGCTCTACATCCCAGCGCTTACCGAGGGGCTGATCTGCGGGTGGTGGCCACTTGGTAACTCACCACCGATCACCTGGTCTTGCACCTGGGGCAAGGAGAACTTTAAACTGGGAACACTCGCACACTTTATGTACTGAAAATCTTTTATTGGGTGGCATCGTTAAAAAGAGTGCCCCTGATCTGCTCAACTGTTTTAATACACTAAGTCTGTGTACAGCGCGATAGCGCATCTACTTTACAACTTAACGAGAGTAGGAAAGAAGCGTGTAGCGTCCTGGGTTCTGGGAATAGTCGTTACGTCCAGAGTCACCAGCC
The DNA here is from genome assembly GCA_013389735.1 of Phaseolus lunatus. Classification (NCBI taxonomy): domain Eukaryota; kingdom Viridiplantae; phylum Streptophyta; class Magnoliopsida; order Fabales; family Fabaceae; genus Phaseolus; species Phaseolus lunatus. The sequence goes on from CM023860.1 coordinate 30,113,921, forward strand.
GACAAGCTCCATTCTCCAACGTCTCAACCACTCTGGATGGGGTCTCCTTTAACCGGCGATGACCGCCCTGGCGATGTACACAAGTGGGGCGATCATGCCTTCCGCTTCAGCTCTGGGAGCCCCCCCAGTGTAGCCTCTTCCATCACCTCACCTCCCCAAACACAGGGAGTTCATGCTGCTGGTCGCCTTCCTGGGACCCCGAAGCGCGATCACCTTGTGTCTTCTGCAGGTAATCGGTCAGGAACCCTGTCTCCACCAACTCAGCAAGCTGACGCCCCAACGCCAGGCAGTTACGGAGTGTGTGTCCATAAGCTTGATGGAATTCACACCACTCATTCATCCTCCCTCCAAGTACCCTGTCGGTTTTCTCTGGCACATGGAGTCTTGCTGCCACAGCAGGGATGGCGATCAGCTCCGCCAAACTTATAATGAAATCATACCTGGGGGGTGCGTTGCTTGCACGCCCCCTGGTCTGGTCCTTCCTTGGTGCGTAAGGGCGAGACCTTCCCTGCTCCTTCCTCCCTTCCTTGATCTCATGCACCCGCGCCTGTTGCTGCTGATTCCCATGACCTCCACGTGGCTTCGACGGTGCAGCACTTCCTCTCTTCTCAGAGACCTCTGTCTCTGCTACTATGTGTGCCACCGCACGTCGCCGTATCTCGATGAAGGTGGCAGGGTGGCTCCTGATGAGCGATTCACTGAAAGGACCAGGGAGGACACCTCTCTTGAACGCATGCACCAGCATGTCTTCATCCTTGACGGGCAATCTCACCACCTGCGCCCCAAAGCGATTGAGGTAGTCCCTCAACGGCTCCCCCTGATACTGGCGCACGTCAAATAGGTCGTAGGACACCACTGGCGCAGGTCGGTTAATGATGTACTGCTCCGTGAACAGCTTCGCGAACTGATGGAAGGAAGTGACGTGGCCCTCTGGCAGGCTCACGAACCACTCCATAGCCACTCCGCTCAGCGTGCTCATGAACATCTTGCAGTACACAGCATCTGTGTAAGGACCTGAAAAATTTATTGGAATAAAAGAGTATATTTTAAATAAATTCTAAATATGTTTTATTTAAATTAAAAAGGAAGGAAAGTGCAGTCTAGAAAACGATAAGAATTCTTTGTTAATACATAATCGCCGGTCGCCTAGACTGCATGTCGTCGCCAGGGCGCGAGGCATGCAGGCGTCGCCAGGGCAAGATGCATGCAGGCATCATCAGGGGGAGACATCGGTCGTTCGCCACGGAGAGGTCCTCAGTGGATTGTCTTCGCGCGAGAGGTCATCGGTGGATAGTCTTCGCGCGAGAGGTCATCGGTGGATTGTCTTCGCACGAGAGGTCATCGGTGGATAGCCTTCGCGGGAGAGGTCATCGGTGGGTAGACTTCGCGCCTGTGGTCATCGGTGAAAGGTCATCGCGCGACGTCGAGTTACACACAGAGAAGGTGGGACCCAGACTTCCAGCATGGAACGTCCTGCACGCACGCCACGTAGACAAAAAGAGTGGTTCAGAATAGTGACCTCAGAGTGTTAGCCTGCGCAGAGGCACGCTCAGTAGTACTGTTCAGGGAGTGGTTGGCCTGCACAAGAGACAACTGTAGTCGTACTGTTCAGGGAAACGTACACTTAGACTTCTCTGCAGAGTGGGTGTGGCAGCTGCTTTTGGTGGATAAGTTGGTTTAAGATGCAGAGACCCACTGCTGAGAGAACAAAAACGTTGCAACATTCAAAGAGAGAAAGAGTGAGTTACCTCCCTTCTCCTCCAGATATCTCCTTCGCGCTGCGATTCTAGCACCTTCACACAAGAGTACGACGAACGACGACCACCATTAGAGCACCTGGGAGGTTCTCTGCAAGTCCTTCAACCAGACGCAAAAACAGAGTCAAGGCGTTGTTCAAGCTTCGTTGGGTTTCGGAGCTCCTGGTGTTTTGCGCAAGTCCAGGTAAGGGAAGCTAGCCTTCATTTTCAATACAAGCCATAGATTACCTGTTTCTGAAGTGAGGGCGACGTGGTCGCCGGTTTCGTTTTCATCTTCGTGAATGCTCTGTTTCTATGTGTTTGGGCGACGTGGTCGCCGGTTTTAAATGTAGACTTCGAAATACCCCGTTTTGAACTAGATCGCCGGTTTTGGCGCTGTTTTACGAACTCCCCTGTTTTTGGTGTTGTTTTGAAACTGTTTGAGATGTAAATGTGATATTCGAAAACATGAACCTTGGAGTGAGTTTTGCTGTGATTGAAATCATTCATTTAAGTGTGGCATGATGTGTTGAATGTTGTGAATGTGGGATCGAGGCATAGTATTTTCAGGAAAGAAAATACCGTGTAAGATCGTGTAGGATGTGCATTGATCGGTGATGTCTATAATGAGATTATCCTGACTCTCCTGAGATAATGGATTCATATAGATGAAGTTATTCAGGCGTTGAGAGTCGAAGGAGGTTCATATGTATGGGTGAGTCGTGTGAAACAGAACGAGCTCGGCCTGTTATATGGATTAACCCTGTCATACTGTGAGAATGGTGAACTTGAGATCGAGAATGTGTTGATGCGCATGGCTGTGGAAACATTACAACAGCTTTGTATGACAGGTGCAGAATCTCTGAGTCTAGTCAATGCACGAGTCTTTCGGAAGTAGTGTCAAGTGTCTTGTGTGCTGGGTCAGTGGTGGTCTGACATGTGAAATGAGGAACTTGAAATTTATAGACACTTGATGCAGTTTTGTGAAATAGAATGACTCTTGAGAATATTGTGAAATGTGTGATTTCTGGGTGATCAGGTGAAGGGTATTGAGAAAATCTATAGCTTTACGTGAATATCTTGAAAATTGCTTACCCTGATTTTAATGTTCTTATTTAAACTCTCTTTAAAATATCTAGCTTACCCTGCGTGTTTTGCTCGTTGGCTGTTGTTCTCTTTAAACTGTGATGATCGTGTATAACTTACACGGGAGCAGATGATCTTCCAGGAAGTAGAGCTCCTTAGTGAGAGGTCGCCGAGGAAGAGATCGCCGGTTTTCTATCTCTTGGTGGTGATCGCCGGATTTATGTCCTGCTAAGCAGATCGCCTGTTTGGGCCTTCTGTTACCAGATCGCCGGTTCATGTGTGGAGACCGCCGGTCTTGTTGTATTTGATTACATTTCGTTAAATTTTGAAAACATTTGACTGGTTATGTATTAAACTCCCTAAGAGGAGCAACTTCATTACTTATATATATATTATCATTCTTCAATATTATTTGTCCACCTTATTTTCATTATACATGTATGTATGGCTTTATTTTGGCGGGATGTTACAATCTGAACCTCCAGTCAGCATCATCTGAGTGTGGAAGTCTGTCAGGTGTGCTTCTGGATCTTCCGCCCCCGTGAACGACGCTTTCAGTCCCACCAGATTGGGAGGCACCACCGTGTTCATGATTTCGGGGGAGAAAGGCATAGGGAATGCTCTCAGAGGCGACGGTGGCGTCGACGTTCTCTCTTCAGCTGCGCGCTCCCTCTGTGCCTGCAATTCCCTACGCAGCTCTTCATTCATACGGTTCAACTCTTCGTTTCTTCTCTGCGATGCAGTCAGCTCTACACGCATCCTCTCTTGCTCAACTCTCGATTCCGCGACGCTATCTTGCAGCGTGCGCATCATCTCCACTGCCTGCGCCATGGTAACAGCTCCTTCTTCAGCAGATGGCGCAGGTGAGGTTTGCTTGGTTCTTCTTCTCATCTTCTCAACACTTCGACGTAACTTCAAGAAACCTCGACGAAAAGATCAAGAAGCTTCCAAGAAACTGCAAGAACCTCAAGAAACTGCGACGTGGATGGGAACCAGATTCACACGGGCCCCACGGTGGGCGCCTAATGATCCTGCCGCTTGACCCGAATGTGGAGGATTGCCTCGTCACTCCTTCGTCTAGCCTTCTGTTCTGCAGGAACGCTCCAAGAACCACCGCCAGAACTCCAAACGCTGCCTGCAAAACACACAGACGGCGCCTCTGGCGGCCGTTGTAGCTCTGACGCTCAAGTCAGGCAACAGGAACACCAAAACTATATCTGAATCTCTCTGTGAGACTCGTGTGTAACTCAAACTCTCAAATGTGTAAGCTGTAAGAATCTGTAAAAAACTCCTCTCAATTTCGTTAAGAGTTCATATATATACCTGAGTCTTTCTCTCTCCTGACGGTTATTCCTCTTGACATGTGGATAACATCTGGTTGTACACGTGTCACCATCTGGAGTATCTGTAGCTGAAACGTTACTTCCACTGTGCCCCTGCGACTGAGTTATCCACACAGGGAGTAGCTTAGTATGCAGGCTACTCTGGGCGCAACCTTAACATGGCGAGCTGGTTAACCCTGGGCATTGCAGCTCACACTACACATGGTGGCAGATATGCCACTTATCCTCTGTACTTAGACCATACAACAAGTGCTTGCCAAGTCTTCTCAAACACCCGGCGATGTGCTCTTTTGGCGACTTGCTGACCACCTGATCTCCTAACATTAACACACGGCGATCATGTGCAATCTGGGCGATTACTGATCCATACCGGCGATGAGCGATTACTCATCCTCAAGCCGATAGGCGATTACTCACCTCAAGGCGATAGGCGATTACTCATCCTCAAGGCGATAGGCGATTACTCATCCTCAAGGCGATAGGCGATTACTCACCTCAAGGCGATAGGCGATTACTCAATATCACAGGCGATAGGCGATTACCATTCTGAGTGATCGCCTCCCTGATTCGCCTGCTATCCTCTACCACGTGTTACTCTGTGAATGGTCCACGTGGTCAACTGCTGCTGATGTCATCGACTACCGATGACCGACCGGATCAGTTATCATACAAATGTTCCTTCCTAAGGGTTTCAAGAACTTCCCTAACATGCAAGTCATGTTGTTCCAAAGACATGCTATATATGAGAATGTCATCAAAATAAACTACAACAAACTTGCCAATGAATGCTCTTAAGACATGTTGCATAAGTCACATGAAGGTACTAGGAGCATTAGTCAAACCAAATGACATAACTAACCACTCATATAAACCAAATTTGGTCTTAAAAGCGGTTTTCCGTTCATCACCTTTTTTAATTCTAATTTGATTATAGCGACTTTTGAGATCAATCTTGGTAAATATTTTAGACCCATACAATTCATCCAACAAGTCATCTAGCCTAGGAATGGGATGCCTATATTTGATGGTAATGTTGTTTATGGCCCTACAATCCGTACACATCCTCCATGATCCATCCTTTTTAGGGACAAGTATCACAGGCATAGCACAAGGGCTCATACTATCTTGGAGCCACCCCTTAGCAAGTAATTCCTCTACTTGTTTTTGGATTTCTTTTGTTTCGGTTGGGTTGGTCCTATAAGCTGGATGATTTGGTAAGGAAGCCCCAGGTATAAAATCAATTTGGTGTTCAATCCCTTTTAGAGGTGGTAAGCCTTTTGGAGGATCTTGAAACACATCTTGGAAGTCCTTAACCAAATTATCCAAACATGTTGGACTAACCTTAGCCGAATCATAATCAAGAGATCTAGGCATAGCTAAACAAATAGGCTTTTGAGAAAACAATTACCTTGTGGACCTCTTGGCTTGAAAGAAGAAGACTCTTTTTAGAAACTTTTTTTTCATTTTCATTCTCTCTATTTTTCTTCATTGTAACTTGGTCCTCATGGACTTCTTTTGGAGAGACTGACTTTAATATGACCTTGTGCCCATGTAAGTCAAAAGAAAGTTTGTTGGTAAAGCCATCATGAAAAACTTTTCTATCAATTGTCATGGCCTACCCAAAAGAACATGTGTTGCTTCCATAGGTACAACATCACACAAGACCTCATCTTTATATTTACCAATTGAGAATGCTATGAGGACATGTTTGTTAACAATGATTTCTCCTACTTCACTCAACCATTGCAATTTATAGGGCTTTGCATGAGAGATAGTAGATAATCCAAGTTTATCTACCACTCTTGTGCTAGCCACATTAGCACAACTACCACCATCCATAATCAATGAACATAACTTGTTGTTAATGAGACACCTTGTATGAAAAATGTTTTCTCTTTGGCTTTCATCAAAAGGTTTTAAAACTTGGCCAAGCATACGTCTCACTACTAACAAGTCACCTTCAAGTGGACTTTCACTATCACATTCATTGGATGATCTAGGCGGTGAAGAATGTCTAGAAGAAGCCGAATCATGCTCACTAACTACTATGCCATCATTTATCGTAATATTTCTTTTAGAAGGGCAATTAGAAGCTATGTGACCATATCCTAAACATTTAAAGCATTTCTTACTAGACGATTTGGTTGGAGATTTATTATTTGAAGTGGAAGGCTTTGAATCCTTGGATTTGAAAGATGAATCTTTAGAAGGAAAATTTTGAAAAAGACTTGTTTTTATTTTTCCAAGAGTTGTTGTAATAGCCATCATTATGAGTATTTTTGAAAGCAAGTTTCTTTGCAAGTTGGGTTTCAACCTTGATGGCAAGGTGAACCAAGTTTTCTAAAGAAGAGTACTCATAAAGTTCAACAACATCTTGAATGTCCCTTCTAAGACCACTTACAAATCTAGCCATCTTAGCTTCATCACTTTCATGTATATCAACTTTAAGCATAAGCGTTTCTAGCTCTTTAAAATAAGCATCCACACTTAGCGTGCCTTGGTGAAGCCTTTGGAGCTTCAACAATAGGTCTTTCCTAAAGTGTGGTGGAACAAATCTAGCACGCATACACTCTTTCAAATTGTTCCAAGAAATCACGGGAGGTCTCTTGTTTAGCCCAATGTCCATAAGAGTTTTATGCCACCCTTGGATGGCATAGTCTAGAAATTCTAAAGTAGCTAGTTTTACCCTTTGGTCTTCTTGGACCTCATGTACATGAAATATTTGTTCAACCTTTGCTTCCCACCCCAAATATACATTTGGATCACCTTCACCACTAAAGCTAGGTAATTTTACAAAAGGCATATAAGGCTTTGCCACATGTTGGCGCCTTTCTTCATAATGATGATGCCTCCTCCATTCGGTTTCCTCTTCATGTCCATGATAGTTGGAAGAAGTTCTTGATGAATGTCGTGAAGAATGGTGTCTTCTATGGTGTGTATGGCTGGACCTTTCATTAGTCACTTCAAGCCTTTACAATCTTTCTTCCAATTGTCTTATAGCTTCATCTTTTTGTGCAAGTGACCTTTTTGCTTCTTTTAGTTCACCAAGAATGAAAGCTTTTTGTGGAGAGTGTGGTTTGGAAGATTCACCACTTGAATATTGAGCCATTTTCAAAACAGTACAGCAAACACAAATAGCAAACAATTAAAGAAAACAAGGTCATACAACAAAGAAAATATGGTGCGGTTTTGGACAAAAAAATAAAGGCATTCAAAATCACTCCAAGAAATTATACTTTCCTCAACCAAGTTTCTCTTGTGGAATGGAGTAACCTCAAGTGAAAGATGCCAAAGCACTCAACCAATCATCCAAAAAGAACCACCACAAAACTTGAAGAACAACAAAAGACAAGCAAGAAAAGGTACAAAACAAGAAAGGGTAGTGCAAAAGGAATACAAGATATATGACAAAACTTAAGGAATGAAAGACAAGCAATAAAAGGAACACAATAAGACTCAAAGAATACTCACTAAACTTTATAATCAAGAAAGAAAGTACAACTCATAAACTTGTTAAAGTAAAAGGATCAAAAGTTCCACAAAGTAGACAACAATTTGCCAATCACTATGAATCCATTTTTTGTAAAGAAATCAATGTGCAAAAGAATGAAAAGATGCAAGTACCAAACTGTTTTTGATGTTTTAAAAATAAAGATGATTCTGTTTTCCTCTGTTTCAGTACTATTTTGCTATATATATATATATATATATTATATATAAAATGGAACTTAGCTAGTGAAAGAACCATAAAATGCATCATATGGAACTTGAAACATCAATCAATTTGCACAAAAATTTTATGATGGATTCAAGACAATTGAACACTTGAAATCAAATGTTTGGAACCTCTAATCAATAAGTACTAAAACAAATTCAAGAGAAACACAAATTTTCAAAAACAAAAGCAAGCAAGTATAGACAAGATTTGGACACCTAGAACACTATGAACATAAGACTCCAAACAAAAGGTATGATCAATGAAAATGCACAACTGAAAACATATTCAAACCAAACAAAAGTATGAATATAAGGTGCTGGAAAAATAGTAAACATGAAATTATAGGTGCTGGAAAAAAAATTGCCCAAAATTAAAGTGCTACTTCAACTCAAAACACAAAAACACACCACGGCTCATGATACCACATGATGTGAGTTGAATTCATCTTTGTTTAATTTGTAACACTTTATGAAGAATTGGATCAAGATTCTTAGGACAATTATGGTGAGTCACCTAGAGAAAATTCCCACTGGACATTAACTGATGTGAGTTGATTTTATGATTGTTCATTTTTATGGTGACACTTTACTTAGGATTGGATTTTATGAGACAAGTATGGTGAGAACCTAAGGAAAATCCCCACTGGACATTAACTTAACCAAGTGGTTAAGTAGATGTGAAGGTTCATTTCACAAAGGCAAAAGGAAAACACAATTATAAGGTGATAATGATGACAAATTATGGTGTGGAATTACATAAGGAAAACAAGAGCAACATATAAAAACTGAATAGACATAATGAAGCAAAATAAGAACATGTTTATGAATAGATGGAATGATAACGGAAGGAAAAGATGAAGGAAAAGGAAGCTTATGAGAAATGGAATTGAGAATGGTTGCACGCCACTTGGATGGTGAAATAACTCCAAGATAAGTGAAGGATGCCACCATTTGAGAGCTCTTAAAACTCATAAGATAAGACCAAGACAGGAAGAATTTCACTCACTCACAAATCACACAAAAATTGTGTATAGTTTCTTTACTCTAATTTTCAACTTGTGAATACATGAGGTAGGCCTCCCTATTTATAGATTTAGGAGCCTTGGAAAGCAAGCTTAAAGGGTAGGATGGGAAAAGGGAAAAAGGTGGGCAGCCATAGGGTTTGACTAAGTCAATCCCGTATTCTTGGCTTATCCTTCTAGAAATTAGGTCAAAATGCCTTCAAATGGGCTAGGAGCAAGCAAGAATGCTACCCACACCCCCTACTATGCTAAAGACACTTTATTCTACCTTATTTCTACTGTTTGGACCCCTCATTTGAGCCGAATTTATTTACAACATTTTTCTAAATATTTAAGAAGACTAATAGGAAGAACTTCAAGTGCTCTGTACCTTGTCCATTCCTCCTATTGAAGAGGTCTTCCTTTGCTTGTTGAGATGACTCTTTATAGTTGGCATTCTTGGTCATCTTCTTGTGGACTTGGTTTTGGAGTTTTGTGTGTTTGTATCATTAACTTAGCAAGAGCTAAGTAGATGTGAAGGTTCATTTCTAAAGGTCCAAAGGAAAAACACATGTTTATGTCTCTTTTATGAATTTTATGGATTAAAACCGTGTGGGTTTATCAAGAACAGCAAGGAATATGTATGAACAACACAATAACAGCTCAAGAACACAAGATTAAAAGTAGAATCAAAACAAGAATTGAAACTACAATAGAATCACAACAAGAACACAACCTACTATTAGAAATTCAAGAAAATAACGTGAACATGGTTACTCTATGGAAGCCAAACCAAAACAGGTTGCTATAACACAATTGAACCGTTCAAAATGGAAGAACAACACATCAAATGAAAGAGGACATCATAAGGAAGAGAATGAACCGATTGAAATTGCAAACAACCAAGTAGAACAAAAATGGGTATTTTTAGAAGATGAATATAAATGACTTATGTGCTTGTAGTCTTTTTGGAGATGTGCTCACGCCACTTGGAGGGTGGTTCTTCCAAGACGAGTGGTAGGTGCCACCACTTGAGAGTCTCCAAAGCTCACAAGATAAGACATGGAAGGAGGAGGAAGAGACAAAGCTCACAACTCTCTCTCACAATAACTCAAGATAGTTTCTTTACTTCTAAATTTCAACTTGTATTATTATGAACCAAAGCTCCCTATTTATAGCAAGGGTGACCGATTTGGGTTACAAGGGAAGGAGTTGGAAAAGGAACTTCTAGCTCCTTCTATGTAGCGCCTAAATCTAGAAGGAGTTGGAAGAGTCATTTTCCACTCTTTTGTAAAAACCATCCAAATAATGCCTTTACATTTAGAGGTTTCTTTGGTTTTCCTCTTTGGCATTTTCCTAAGGCCAATTCTATATTTATTTACAAATATTTACAAATGTTTATACATGGGTAATTACAAAAAGAGAAAACAATTGATGTTCTTTACCCAACTCTCTAGCCTTGCTCCTTGTGATCCTTTGAGGTATGAAGGATTTTGAGCTATCTTGTCCTTGAGGTTCTTGGCTTTTCTCCTCACTTTCCTCTTCTGTTTGATCTCCATCACACGGTAATAGTAATGATCGACCTGACGATTCGCAAGATACTACAGAAACCAGACATGGCTGGCAGAATGGTGAGATGGGTGGTGGAACTTTCTGAGTTCGACGTACAGTATGAGCCTAGAGGCCTATCAAGGGACAAGTTTATACCAACTTTGTGGCAGAACTTTCTGTAGAAAATACCCCCTCAGGCGGTGGATATTTTTAGTGGATCCTTTCAGTAGACGGGTCCTCTAACCAACAAGGTAGCGGGGCCGACATCATCCTGGAGGGGCCAAACAGATTACTGATCGAGTAGGCCTTGAAATTTTCCTTCAAAGCCAGCAATAACTAGGCTAAATATGAAGCATTGGTAGCTGGAATCCCACTCACCAAGGAGATGGGCGCTCGAAGCCTGTTGGTAAAGAGCGATTCATTACTAGTAACTGGGCAAGTCATAGGAGAATATCACGCCATGGACCCCTAGATGACCTCGTACCTGAAATATGTCACGTTGCTAAAAGAAGCCTTCCCCACGTTCGAATTGGTACATGTCCCAAGGGAGCAAAATGTACAAATAGACCTGTTGGCAAAGCTCACCAACTTAGGTAAAGGAGGTCGTCAAAGGTCGGTAATCCAGGAGACCCTGAGGGCACCTGATTGCTGCGAATGGCACGATCGACGGACAACAGGTGAATCTGGTCAACAGTGGGAAAAGAAGGCATCAATCCCTGACTCAGGAAACCTTGAGGGTACCTAAAATAAGTGTTTACAACCTGGTCAAAGAAGGGCCACTGGACGTCTGCCTCATTGATACAGGCGAGACCTGGATGACACCGTACAGGCGTTACCTCACTGACAGGGTACTCCCACTGGAGCCTGCAAAGGCCAGGGTTGTAAAGAAGAATGTGAGAAGGTATACCTTGATAGATGGGAAGCTGTTCAGGCATGGTTACACCCATCCTACTCTGGTCTGCATAAGTGGCGACCAATGCGCACGGATGATGATAGAGCTCCACGAGGGTATCTGTGGGAGCCACATTGGAGGACGAGCTCTCTCTCTGAAAGTTGTTCGAGCAGGGTATTACTGGCCCACGATGCATGAGGATTGTGTAAAACATGCACATGCACAGCGATGCACACAATGCCAGAAAGACGCTGGTTGGCATCACGCACCCTCAGAGGAATTGCGATCGATAAGTAGCCTGTGGCCCTTTCACACATGGGGCATTGATATCCTGGGACCTTTCCCATTGGCCATTCGATAAATGAAGTACCTAGTAGTGGCCGTGGAATATTTCACTAAGTGGATAGAGGCTGAGCCCAAGGCACAGATACCGCTCACAAAGTCCAACACTTCGTGTCGAAGAACATCGTCTGTCGTTTCGGGATTCCAAAACGTTTGGTATCCGACAATGGCACCCAATTTGCGAGTCAACAGCTCGCAAAGTTATGCACAGAACTTGACATTAAACAAGTATTTTCATCTATGGAACACCCGCAAACCAATGGACAGGTCGAGTCTGCCAACATGGTGTTACTCAGGGGACTGAAAAGGAGGCTGGAGAAGGCGAAGGGGAGTTGGGCTGAGGAGGTTCCACGAATTCTATGGGCCTACCACACCACCCCTCAATCCACCACAAAGGAGACGCCTTTCAGCCTAGTTTACGAGTCGGACGCCATGATCCCAGTAGAGATACAAGAGAGCTAGCCACGATTCCAGAATTTCGTGACGGAAGAATCCAATGAAGGGAGAAGGATAAATCTCGACCCACTTGATGAGGTGCGGGAGCAAGCGCGCATTAAAGCCGAAGCCCTGAAAAGAAAGGTGGAACAGAAGCATAGACACATAGACACTTGACACTACTTCCGGAAGACACGTGCATTGACTAGACTCAGAGATCTGCACCTGTCATACTACATTGCTGTAAAGTTCCCACAGCTATGCGCATCAACATAATCTCAATCTCAATCTCATCACTCTCCTAGTATGACAGGGTGAATCCATACAACAGGTCAAGTGGTTATTTTTCAAACCACTTACCCATACATATGAACCTCCATCGACTCTCAACGCCTGAATAACTTCATCTATATGATTCCATTATATCAGGAGAGTCAGGATATCTCATTATAGAAATCACCAATCAATGCACATTCTACAACAATCTTACACGGTATTTTCTTTCCTGAAAATACTATGCCTTGATTCCACATTCACAACATTCAACACATCATACAACACTTAAATGAACGATTCCAATCACAGCAACAATCATTCCACGGTTCAGATTTTCGAATATCACATGCATTTCACATTTCAATCTCAAACAGTTTCAAACGACACAAAAACAGGGAAGTTCGAAATCAACATTAAAACCGGCGATCACGTCGCCCCACACATAAAAACAGAGCATCGTGAAAAATAATATGAAACCGGCGACCACGTCGCCCTCACTTCAGAACCTACTCGCCTAAAGTTTTTATAAACGAAAATGCTAGCTTCCCTTACCTGGACTTGCGTAAAATCTCACTACGAGCTCTAACCCACCGAACTTAAGGATACCCGAACTCTGTTTTTGCGTCCTGATCGGAAAACTCGCAGAGAACTTCCCGGGAGTCCAAGGGCAGTCGTCGCTCGTTGTACTAGTGCTTGAGGATGCCTGAATCGCAGCGCGAAGGAGAGAAAAGAGAAGGATGAAGGTAAACTCACTCTGTCACTCTTGAACCACAGCAACGTTCTTTGCCTCTCAGAAGTGAGTTTTTGAATCTAAACCAACTTGTCCACAATTGCCGCTGCCACCACCCACTCTGCAGGAAAGCTTGCGTGCACACTTCCTTGAACAGTATGGCCACGGGTGTTCTGCGCACACCAACTCTCTGACGCTAACTATTCTGAAACACCCTTTCTGTATACGTGTCGCGCATGCAGGACGTCTCATGCTGGGAGCCTGGGTCCCACCTTATCTGTGTGAAACACGACATCGCGCGATAACCTTCCACCGATGACTGATGTGCCTCTCATCCCGGCGATGACTGATTCCTCTTCCTGACGGACGACTGATTCCTCATTCTGGCAGACAACCGATGTCTCACCCTGGCAGACCACCGATGTGTCTCCCATCCTGGTTGATGATCGATGCTCCTCTCATCCTGTTGGTGATCTCTTGTCGCCCTTGTGTGTGACGAGAACACATCGCCTTACTCTGGTCACCGATGTCACATCGTCACACCTTGCTGAAGGTTCATCCTCCCATTATGTTACGTCCAAGGTATCACCTCCACATGGCTTGGTGACGTCGGTAGCTTCACATTTCCAAGAATAGATCAACACTACTCCTCGTGCGCCCATGCATGCAACACTAAGGACGATTTCTTATGCTCAAGCATAGAGCTTCGCATGTCCAGCATATCTAAGGCTTAACCCACACCTTGATACGCGTGGTTTTTGGAACCCACTATGGTTAATCCAGCATCTTGACCACATACTAAGTGCACTCCCATCGATCACGTACACCATAGGCGATTGGCGATCATGTTCCAGAGAAGTCGGAGATCGCCTCCGTCTTCAACAACGGCGATCTCGTAGACTTCTAAGCTACACTTTTCTTCCTTTACTCTTCTTGATCCACATGTCTTCCTCGAGCACACCCACGTGATTACCTCACGATAAAGTCATCGCACCTGACTACTTGGTTAATACAATGGTCAGCCGACCGACCTCTACCAGCTGACCCCAGACCTTGGGCGACGTCCGAGGTCCGACTACTACGAAACTTCTATTACCAGCTCTTTGTATTTTAAATAATAACATCTTCTGAAATTATTTAAATATAACACTTTCATTCCAATTAAAGTTTCTAGGTCCTTACATTCTCCCCAACAAGAAAAATTTTCGTCCTCGAAAATTGAATTACAAGGAAAAGAGGTAGGGATAGGCTTCTCTCATGGTTTCTTCTAATTCCCAAGTTGAATCACCCGATCTGTCATCCCACACCACCTTCACCATGTTGATGGTTTTGCCTCTGAGCTGCTTACTTTGTTGATCGTCAATCCTGACTGGTTTCGCTTCAAACGACAAGTCATCCCTGATCTGCACATCGTCCACTTCCAACACGTGACTAGGGTCTGCAAGATACTTCCTTAGCTGTGACACGTGAAAGACACTATGCAGATTTGCTAATTAGGGAGGTAGGGCGATTTCATAAGCCACTAGACCGATCCTCCTTAAGATCTGATATGGTCCAACAAACTTAGGAGACAGCTCCTTTGATCTGATAGCTCATCCTACACCCTTGGTTGGTGTCACTTTCATAAATACATGATCTCCAACTACAAACTCCAAAGGTCTTCTCCTCATTGTCAACATCATCACTGCCTCTACAAGAGTTATTATCCTTGTGTTCATTTAAGGCCAGAAGTGTCTTCACAGCCTTGTCAGCTTCATCATCACAGCCACCACCAGAGTTGTTACCCTTGTCCTCATAAGCGACATAGAGTGGCTCCCTCAAAGTTATTCCCTTCATATTTTCCAGATCCACAGGGGTTTCCCAACCAAACGATTCTTGCTCACCTTCTTAGCAACTTCAACTTTGGGGATGGATGATGATTCACTTTCTAAGGCAGAGCAATCTGACGAAGATCCATCTACCACTGACATTAGCTGTAGTTACAACACCTTCCCACCACCCATCATACCACCAGGCATCCACTGCTGATTCAAACTCAAGTGGGCGACCTGAATGGCGTTCAGGAGAGCATGGCTTGACTGTTAAGCGGCCCGAACATCGCATACCCAATTAATCAGTAGCTGCCCCTCTAGATGAAGGGACCCATTCCTCTAGTTTCTGTGGTCCCTCTTTATCAAGCAACTCATCGTACTGGACCTTCAGCAGCGTTGGAGACACACTCCAGATTTTTCATCTAAACCAGCATTCTCTAACGCCACTATCTTGCCAAAGTACCTCTATTCTAGCACCGACCTGGAAGAACAAATTAGGCTTTGGTCCACATTTTGTCATTTCATTGGTAGGAGTAGAGACTTGCAGACCAGAAAACCCCTCTCAAATTTGATCCTTAAACTTCTAATTCCTCTTGTTACAGATGTCCATCATTGGCACGAACTGATTTGCCATGACTTGGGTTGGCACCCACATTGTTATTCTGTCTAGAAACTGCAGAGATAGAGTTCCTTCCAGGATTTTCACTTTTCAGTTCAAAAATGACAGGTTTGTAGCTCGAATTCACATTAGGCACCGTTTCTTGTCGAACCGATCTTGAAGCAGTAAAAGACTGAAAGAGAACGGCTTCTTTCCTTCAGGCGCCCCTCTGGTTCATCTTTTCTTTGATTACTAATAGCAGATTATGAAAAACCCACCTCTTTAGCAACTGGTTGGGATTTCAGAGCTGCTCACTCAGGAATTCCAATGGATACATCCATATTAGCATTGCATGGGATCTCAGGGTGCTCAATATTCAATACATAGATCATAAATCCCTCACTGTGTTCAGGGTGAAGACTTGTTGCTACGGCTGACGATGCAGCATTGTTTCTAGGATCAGAAACGAGATGTTGATCACCACAACTGTCACCTAATGGATTGGCTGCAAATCCCATCCCATCAGAAACACAAGGCACATAAAGTTTTGCTTCCACATCCAACTTTTTGCAATTCACTAACATCACTAGAAGAACTCAACGGAAGTGAATCAACACCATCATAACATGGCTTATCCTTATTCTTATCCGTAGCCATTACCTCCTTCCCTTCTACATTCACAGACAGAGTTGCATCCTCATTTGCCAAGTTCAGGAGCCTTTAACTTCAACCCACCATTCCCACACTCATCTTTCCAATCCCGATCAACAAAACAACCCCCATTCTGCGTGAAACCTTCCCCCTTAGGAGGTAGTCCAGGTATTTCTTCTGGAAATACATCCATGAAATCTTTCACCACATGTATCCTGCTTACGTCCTCTTCACTCTTCACTCCCCCTTTAGCTAGGATCACAAAACACGTCGCCCCTTCTTTCAACTCCGACCTCACATGCTGAGCAGATATCACATCTGACTCTTGGAGATCGGGGAACACCACCTTCTGGCTACCGCAATCTGTGAGAACGTGATTGTCAGATAGCCAATCCATTCCTAGGATAACATCCAGATCCTGCAGAGGTAGACAGACCAAATTTACTTTGAACCTGCGTCCCTCTACTATCACTGGACATTCTGGGCAAACTGTGGAGGTCTCGCATAAGGCTTATTCTGCTGTTGCTGCACCTTGGCCTTCCCACTGGAAGAATCCCCTGGGTGTGACCTGATCACCCGAGAATTACCCCTTTCCAAGGTTTCCACCATCTTTGCCTTCTCTACTAAGGCATGAAACTCCCTGATGCACATGGGTGCTATGGTCTTCTTCAGCTCATGCTTTAAACCTTCTTCAAACTTCCTACACCTCCAAGCCTCAGAGGTTGCCTGGGTATAGAATCGGGCGAGGTACTCAAACCGAGCAGCATAAGCAGTCACTGACATCTCCCCCTGCTCAAACCTGAGGAATTCAGCTTCCTTGGCAAACCTTGCACTATCTGGGAAGTATTTCTCCAGGAACCTCTCTCGGAAACCTTCCCAGTCCAAAACGTCAGCTCTGGCTTCCATCATCTGCTGAGCTCCCATCCACCAGAACTCGGCTTCTCCAGATAGCAGATAGGTGGCGAACACCAATTTCTTCTCTTCAGGGCAGGAGGTCGCCCTAAAGATTTTCTCCAACTCCCTGACCCACTGATCTGCTTGATCAGGGGTAGCATTCCCACTGAACTTGGGTGGGTTGTGCCTCATGAACTCGGTCAGTCCCATCTGTTCCTGAGGCTGACCGACGTGGGAAGCTGTTTCAGCCGACCGAGCAGTTTCCCAATGGTGCATTGCAGCTTAATGATTCTGAGTCATTGCTGCATTCGGTTGTTGGATGGCAGTTGCCATCCTCTCAATGGACCTGGCGATCTGACCCATTTCTGCAGAAGGTTGGGGAAGGGTAGGCGGTCTAGGAGCCATTTTCTGCGAAAGATTAGGAAACTATTTTTCTCTAATCATACTCCTATAAAATGAACTTGATAACGAATCAATTCATTTAGAAGACCACACTAGGTCTTACAAAGGTCAGCATCTCAATTCCATCTAGAATTTGAGTTTATCAGCAAGATCAATATACTTATACAAGCACATCACCAAAACAGCTACTGGTATAAAACCATCAATTCAAACGACCACTTTCAATCAATACAAAAACACTCAATAAACTGAAATAAAACACACCAGAATTCAATATATGCTAAACATCAAACTTTCAGAATTTAAGATTGAGAATCATCTTGATCCAGTTATGAGTGTGCACCCTCACTACTTTATCAAGATCCTTTCATTCTTAATACTAAGATTTTCAGTTAGGGCATATATTCACTAAAGCACACACAAAATTTCAATACAAAAACGTTTGAAAACCTTTCACTATAGTTTTTTTATTTAAAACTCAAATAAATTTTATGAGCAGAAGAAACACAATGGATCCACAGCCCTCAGGTCATCCTAAGGACGAACTGCTCTGATACCATTAATGTAACATCCCGCCAAATCCTTTTCATATTTATATAATGAAATAAAGGTAAAACAATAATATCGAAGTGAACATATATATATATATATATATATATATATATATATATATATATGTAATGAAATTTCTCCTCACAGGGAGTTTAATACATATCCAGTCAGTTTCCAAAACTTAAACAAAATACAGCAAAATAGAAAACAGGCGATCTCCTAACAGAAACAGAAAACAGGCGATCTCCTTCCGGCGACCACTCACTAAGGAGCTCTACTTCCTGCAACATCATCTGCTCCCGTGTAAATTATACACGATCATCACAGGTTTAAGAAAATGTAACATCCCGCCAAATCCTTTTCATATTTATATAGTGAAATAAAAGTAAAACAATAATATCGAAGTGAACATATATATATATATATATATATATATATATATATATATATATATATATATATGTAATGAAATTTCTCCTCACAGGGAGTTTAATACATATCCATTCAGTTTCCAAATTTAAACAAAATACAGCAAAATAAAAAAAAACAGGCGATCTCCTAACAGAAACAGAAAACAGGCGATCTCCTAACAGAAAACAGAAAACAGGCGGTCTCCTTCCGGCGACCACTCACTGAGGAGCTCTACTTCCTGCAACATCATCTGCTCTCGTGCAAATATACACGATCATCACAGGTTTAAGAAAAACAACCACGATACAAAACAAAGGGTAAGCTAGATATTTTTAAAAACTTTAAATATGAAACTTTATATCAATAGAAAGCATAAATCTTCACACCATACATAATCTATATCAATTTCAACCATCAACATCCCCATATTCCACAAACTCGTCAAGTGTCTATTCAATACATTCAATACTCATGGTTCACATGTCAGACTTTCCAATGACTCATAACACATAGACACATGACTCTACTTCCGGAAGACTCGTGCGTTGAACTTAGCATCCAGAGACCTGCACCTGTCATACCCACCACTGTGAAATCCACACAGGGTCGCTGTGAAATCCACACAGCCATGCGCATAAACATAATCTCAATATCATCACTCTCACGGTATGACAGGGTTAATTCATATAACAGGTCAAGTTAGTTATCTTTCAAACCACTTACCCATACATATGAACCTCCTTCGACTCTCAACAACTGAATAACTTCATCTATGTGATTCCATTATATCAGCAGAGTCAGGATCGTCTCATTCACAGGATACTCACTGATCAATACACCTCATAACCAATCTCAACACGGTATTTCCTTTCCTGAAAATACTATGTCTTGATCATAATTTCACATTCATCCAGTACATCATATCACACGTAAAAGCATAACTGCATCATATAATATTTTGAATCTTTTCTTAAACAATCCCAATCACAGAAACAATCACACCAAAGTTCAGATTTTCAAATATCACACGCATTTCACATTTCAATCTCAAACAGTTTCAAACGACACTAAAACAGGGGAGTTCGAAATCAACATTAAAACCGGCGATCACGTCGCCCCACACATAAAAATAGAGCATCGTGAAAAAGAATATGAAACCGGCGACCATGTCGCCCTCACTTCAGAACCTACTCGCCTAAAGTTTTTATAAACGAAAATGCTAGCTTCCCTTACCTGAACTTGCGCAAAAACACCAAGAGCTCCAAAACCCACCGAAGCTTAAAGATGCCTTAACTCTGTTTTAGCGTTCGGTTTGGAGAACTTAAAGAGAACTTCCCAGGAGTCCAAGGGCAGTCGTCGCTCGTCGTACTGGTGCTTGAGGATGCCTGAATCGCAGCGCGAAGGAGAGAAAAAGGAAGGATGAAGGTAAACTCACTCTGTCACTCTTGAACCACAGCAACGTTCTTTGCCTCTCAGAAGTGAG
The DNA here is from genome assembly GCA_013389735.1 of Phaseolus lunatus. Lineage (NCBI taxonomy): Eukaryota > Viridiplantae > Streptophyta > Magnoliopsida > Fabales > Fabaceae > Phaseolus > Phaseolus lunatus. The sequence continues at coordinate 30,133,832 of CM023860.1, forward strand.
TTTTTGAATCTAAGCCAACTTGTTCACAATTGCCGCTGCCACTACCCACTCTGCAGGAAAGCTTGCGTGCACACTTCCTTGAACAGTATGGCCACGTGTGTCTCTGCGCATACCAACTCTCTGGTGCCAACTATTTTGAAACACCCTTTTCTGTCTACGTGTCGCGCGTGCAGGACGTCTCATGCTGGGAGCCTGGGTCCCACCTTATCTGTGTGAAACATGACATCGCGCGATAACCTTCCACCGAAGACTCATCCTGGCAGACGACCGATGTCTCTCTCTGGAGGACGACCGATGTCTCTCTCTGGAAGACGACCGATGTCTCTCTTTGGAAGATGACCGATGTCTCTCTCTGGATGACGACCGATGTCTATCCCTGGCGATGACCGATGTCTCTCGCCCTGGCGATGCCCGCGTGTCTCTCGCCCTGGCGATGCCCGCGTGTCTCTCGCCCTGGCGATGCCCGCGTGTCTCTCGCCCTGGCGATGCCCGCGTGTCTCTCGCCCTGGCGATGCCCGCATGTCTCTCGCCCTGGCGATGCCCGCATGTCTCTCGCCCCGGCGATGCCCACATGTCTCTTGCCCCGGCGATGCCCGCATGTCTCTCGCCCCGGCGATGCCCGCATGTCTCTCGCCCCGGTGATGCCCGCATGTCTCTCGCCCCGGCGATGCCCGCATGTCTCTCGCCCTAGCGATGACTGATGACGCATCGCCACGCCTTGCTGAAGGTTCTTCATCCCACTATGTTACGTCCAAGGTATCACCTCCACATGACTTGGTGACGTCAGTAGCTTCACATTTCCAAGAATAGATCAGCACTACTCCTCGTGCGCCCATGCATGCAACACTAAGGACGATTTCTTATGCTCAAGCATGGAGCTTCGCATGCACAGCGTATCTAAGGCTTAACCCACACCTTGATACGCGTGGTTTTTGGAACCCACTATGGTTGATCCAGCATCTTGACCACATACTAAGTGCACTTTCGACGATCATGTACCCCATAGGCGATTGGCGATCATGTGCACCATAGGCGATTGGCGATCATGTGCACCACAGGCGATTGGCGATCATGTGCACCAGAGAAGTCGGAGGTCGCCTCCACCTTCAACAACGGCGATCTTGTAGACCTCTAAGCTACACTTTCCTTCCTTTTTATTTTAAATAAAAACATACTTAGAATTCAGTTAAAATATATCACTTTCATTCGAATAAAATTTTCTAGGTCCTTACAGAAAACATCCACAAAACAAAAACGCAGGGTAAGCTAGATATTTTAAAGAGAATTTAGATATGAAACTTTAAAATCAAGATAAAACAAATTTAAGACACCCACGTAAAAACCATCAACTTTCTCATTCCCTTCACATGACCATCAAGTAATCACATATTTCACAATTTCCTCAAGATTCGTTCAATTCACATAATCCATCAAGTGTCTATCAATTTCAAAGTTTCTCATTTCTCACGTCAGACTTCCACTGACTCGTCACACATAGACACTTGACACTACTTCCGGAAGACACGTGCATTGACTAGACTCAGAGATCTGCACCTGTCATACTACATTGCTGTAAAGTTCCCACAGCTATGCGCATCAACATAATCTCAATCTCAATCTCATCACTCTCCTAGTATGACAGGGTGAATCCATACAACAGGTCAAGTGGTTATTTTCCAAACCACTTACCCATACATATGAACCTCCATCGACTCTCAACGCCTGAATAACTTCATCTATATGATTCCATTAAATCAGGAGAGTCAGGATATCTCATTATAGAAATCACCGATCAATGCACATTCTACAACAATCTTACACGGTATTTTCTTTCCTGAAAATACTATGCCTTGATTCCACATTCACAACATTCAACACATCATACAACACTTAAATGAACGATTCCAATCACAGCAACAATCATTCCACGGTTCAGATTTTCGAATATCACATGCATTTCACATTTCAATCTCAAACAGTTTCAAACGACACAAAAACAGGGAAGTTCGAAATCAACATTAAAACCGGCGATCACGTCGCCCCACACATAAAAACAGAGCATCGTGAAAAATAATATGAAACCGGCGACCACGTCGCCCTCACTTCAGAACCTACTCGCCTAAAGTTTTTATAAACGAAAATGCTAGCTTCCCTTACCTGGACTTGCGTAAAATCTCACTACGAGCTCTAACCCACCGAACTTAAGGATACCCGAACTCTGTTTTTGCGTCCTGATCGGAAAACTCGCAGAGAACTTCCCGGGAGTCCAAGGGCAGTCGTCGCTCGTTGTACTGGTGCTTGAGGATGCCTGAATCGCAGCGCGAAGGAGAGAAAAGAGAAGGATGAAGGTAAACTCACTCTGTCACTCTTGAACCACAGCAACGTTCTTTGCCTCTCAGAAGTGAGTTTTTGAATCTAAACCAACTTGTCCACAATTGCCGCTGCCACCACCCACTCTGCAGGAAAGCTTGCGTGCACACTTCCTTGAACAGTATGGCCACGTGTGTTCTGCGCACACCAACTCTCTGACGCTAACTATTCTGAAACACCCTTTCTGTCTACGTGTCGCGCATGCAGGACGTCTCATGCTGGGAGCCTGGGTCCCACCTTATCTGTGTGAAACACGACATCGCGCGATAACCTTCCACCGATGACTGATGTGCCTCTCATCCCGGCGATGACTGATTCCTCTTCCTGACGGACGACTGATTCCTCATTCTGGCAGACAACCGATGTCTCACCCTGGCAGACCACCGATGTGTCTCCCATCCTGGTTGATGATCGATGCTCCTCTCATCCTGTTGGCGATCTCTTGTCGCCCTTGTGTGTGACGAGAACACATCGCCTTACTCTGGTCACCGATGTCACATCGTCACACCATGCTGAAGGTTCATCCTCCCATTATGTTACGTCCAAGGTATCACCTCCACATGGCTTGGTGACGTCGGTAGCTTCACATTTCCAAGAATAGATCAGCACTACTCCTCGTGCGCCCATGCATGCAACACTAAGGACGATTTCTTATGCTCAAGCATAGAGCTTCGCATGCCCAGCGTATCTAAGGCTTAACCCACACCTTGATACGCGTGGTTTTTGGAACCCAGTATGGTTAATCCAGCATCTTGACCACATACTAAGTGCACTCCCATCGATCACGTACACCATAGGCGATTGGCGATCATGTGCCAGAGAAGTCGGAGATCGCCTCCGTCTTCAACAACGGCGATCTCGTAGACTTCTAAGCTACACTTTTCTTCCTTTACTCTTCTTAATCCACATGTCTTCCTCGAGCACACCCACGTGATTACCTCACGATAAAGTCATCGCACCTGACTACTTGGTTAATACAATGGTCAGCCGACCGACCTCTACCAGCTGACCCCAGACCTTGGGCGACGTCCGAGGTCCGACTACTACGAAACTTCTATTACCAGCTCTTTGTATTTTAAATAATAACATCTTCTGAAATTATTTAAATATAACACTTTCATTCCAATTAAAGTTTCTAGGTCCTTACAGTATCAGCTAGAGAACAAGTTATCTCTCAAATGGACCGGGCCATTCTGAGTGACAGAAATGCTCGGGAATGGAGCCTACCAACTTGAGACTCTAGAGGGTGGTGCGATACCCTAGAACTGGAATGGAACTAACCTCAAATTTTATTTTAGTTAATATATAATGTCAATCATGAATAATGAAGGGGACACTCTTTTTCCCTTATGGGGGTTTTTTAATGAGGTCGCCCAATGAAAAGTGTTTGAGAAATGATGTGCCATTATATTGAAAATGAAACCAGTGCACCCGATATGGTGCACACAAAACCAGCTCGCCAGGTCAAGCGGAGCACGAAACTAGTTCACCAAATGTGGTGTAAACGAAACCAATTCACCAAATATGGTGTAAACGAAACTAGTTCACCAAATGTGGTGTAAATGAAACCTGTTCACCAAATGTGGTGTAAACGAAACCAGTTCACCAAATGTGGTGTAAACGATACCAGTTCACCAAATGTGGTGTAAATGAAACCAGTTCACCAAATGCGGTGTAAACGAAACCAGTTCACCAAAGGTGGTGTAAACGAAACCAGTTCACCAAATGTGGTGTAAGCGAAACCAGCTCGCCAATTATTGGGCATAGCATGAAAATGAAGTCAGCTCGCCAAAAATTGGGTATAGCCCAAACGAAACCAGCTCAAGGATACCCATTTGTCCAGCAATTAGGACCTCATACTGATCAAAGGCACTAACCAAACCACAGCTCGCCAGAATTTGGTTTGAGCCCCAAAAAGGAGACCTCGCTTTGGGAAACTTCCACAGGAGGGGAACTATAGGTTCACAACAACTTAAGCTTGAGAGCCCTGCATGAAGAAGGACTCTAAGTATGGACAACACAAGGTGAACTCAGGATCTCGGTGAGAATCACGAGTCATCAGGTTAGACATTAAATTGTCCTATGATTGGCTCTAGTAAGAGCGACATCCATGTTATGTTTGGCATAGTTATACACATTGGTTATTTGACATGCATCATAAATTGCCTTGTTTGTTGGGAGTTGTTTGCAAAATTAGTGACGTTTCTAAGGAAAGAACACTCTTTAATTTGTTAGGTTGTATGCATTAACTCTAAACTAGAAAGGGCATAATAAAACAACTATAAAAAGAACTGTACATATATACATGAAATGATGCATTGTTCAGACAGCTGCCGAAGGCAAATAGATACAAGGAATTTATGATTGTTGCTCATCCTCATACACCAAGTGCCCGTCAATCATGACTTTCCCTAGGCCAAGTTGGGAGAAGTCAGTATCAAGGTAAACACTTGTGGCTTGGGCAACTGCGTCCTCGAAGCCAACAACGTATAAGTTGGCAGCATCATCTATGAGTTCCTCCTTGAGCTTAGCCATCGACTCGTCCTTCTGTGCCAGCTCTGCCTTTTGTGTGGCCACCAGCTTGGCCATCTCTTCCTTCCAAGACTCCCTCTCCTCTTTCAACAACTCCATTTCAGTATGGAGGTCGTTGTTCCTTGCATATAGACCCAAGGTCTCTTGTGATTTGTTAAAGAGGAGAGTTCTAGTCTCTTGGTAGCTCCTTCTCAGCTCCTCAACCTCTAGATTGAGGCCTTTCACCTGCTAGGTGAACCCCTTGGCCTTGGCAGCCTCAGTCTAGGCAACACTCCTTATCCTGGTAAGGAGTAAGCAATTCTTCGCCAGTGCTTGACCCAGTTGCCTGGAGGTCTCTTCCAGCATTTGATCCTCCCCTAGAGGGGCCAACTACTCCTTAATCTTTGGAGGGAGCAGGGCGTCTTGCATGGTGAGAAGGGGATTTGTAGAAAGGTTCCACAACCCTTCCTCTTTAGTAGGTTCCTCCCTGCTTTCCTGGATTGTGACTCTCTTAGAGGTTGAGGGGCATGAGAGTGGAGAATGCGAAGGAGAAGGGGTTCGCCCGCCCGAGATTGAGTGGGAGGAGGACACTTCAGTGTTTTGTCTTCTCTTGAAGACAAGTCTAGAGTATGTCTCGTCCTCCTCCAAAGCCGCCACTTCAATTATGGCCTTCTTGCTGCAGTCTTCAGCAGGGGGTACCTCTGCAGCAGTGTAACATCCCGCCAAAAACCTTTTCATATTTATATAATAAAATAAAGGTAAAACAATAATATCGAAGTGAACATAAATATATATATGTAATGAAATTTCTCCTCACAGGGAGTTTAATACATATCCAGTCAGTTTTCCAAACTTAAACAAAATACAGCAAAAAAAAATAAAATAGGCGATCTCCTAACAGAGAACAGAAAATAGGCGATCTCCTATCAGAAATAGAAAACAGGCGATCGCCTAATAGAAACAGAAACAGGCGATCTCCTTCCGGCGACCACTCACTGAGGAGCTCTACTTCCTGCAACATCATCTGCTCCTGTGTAAATATACACGATCATCACAGGTTTAAGAAAACATCCACAAAACAAAAGCGCAGGGTAAGCTAGATATTTTAAAGAGAATTTAGATATGAAACTTTAAGATCAAGATAAAAGAAATTTAAGACACCCACGTAAAAACCATCAACTTTCTCATCCCCTTCACATGACCATCAAGAAATCACATATTTCACAATTTCCTCAAGAGTCGTTCAATTCACATACTCCATCAAGTGTCTATCAATTTCAATGTTTCTCATTTCTCACGTCAGACTTCCACTGACTCATCACACACAGACACTTGACACTACTTCCGGAAGACTCGTGCGTTGAACTTAGCATCCAGAGACCTACACCTGTCATACTTCATTGCTGTAATGTTCCCACAGCCATGCGCATCAACATAATCTCGATCTCAATCTCATCACTCTCACAGTATGACAGGGTTAATCCATATAACAGGTCAAGTCAGTTATCTTTCAAACGACTTACCCATACATATGGACCTCCTTCGACTCTCACCAACTGAATGACTTCATCTATGTGACTCCATCATATCAGCAGAGTCAGGATCGCCTCATTCACAGAATACTCACTGATCAATACACCTCATAACCAATCTCAACACGGTATTTCCTTTCCTGAAAATACTATGTCTTGATCCCACATTCACGACATTCAACACATCATATAACACTTAAATGAACGATTCCAATCACAGCACAATCATTCGAAGGTTCAGATTTTCGAATATCACATTTCAATCTCAAACAGTTTCAAACGACACTAAAAACAGGGGAGTTCGAAATCAACATTTAAAACCGGCGATCACGTCGCCCCACACATAAAAACAGAGCATCGTGAAAAAGAATATGAAACCGGCGACCACGTCGCCCTCACTTCAGAACCTACTCGCCTAAAGTTTTTATAAACGAAAATACTAGCTTCCCTTACCTGAACTTGCGCAAAACACCAAGAGCTCCAAAACCCACCGAAGCTTAAAGATGCCTTAACTCTGTTCTAGCGTCCTGACGGAAAACTCGCAGAGAACTCCCCAGGTGTCCAAGGGCAGTCGTCGCTCGTCGTACTGGTGCTTGAGGATGCCTGAATCGCAGCGCGAAGGAGAGAAAAGAGAAGGATGAAGGTAAACTCACTCTGTCACTCTTGAACCACTGCAACGTTCTTTTCCTCTCAGGAGTGAGTTTTTGAATCTAAACCAACTTGTCCACAATTGCCGCTGCCACCACCCACTCTGCAGGAAAGCTTGCGTGCACGCTTCCCTGAACAGTACGGCCACGTGTGTCTCTGCGCATGCCAACTCTCTGATGTCACTATTCTGAACCACCCTTTTTTTGTCTACGTGTCGCGCGTGCAGGACGTCTCATGCTGGGAGCCTGGGTCCCACCTTATCTGTGTGAAACTCGACATCGCGCGATAACTTTCCACCGATGACTCATCCTGGCGGACGACCGATGTCTTTCTCTGGAAGACGACCGATGTCTCTCTCTGGAAGACGACCGATGTCTATCCCTGGCGACGCCCGCATGTCTCGCGCCCTGGCGATGCCCGCATGTCTCTCGTGCCCTGGCGATGCCCGCATGTCTCGCGCCCTGGCGATGTCCGCATGTCTCTCGCGCCCTGGCGATGCCTGCATGCCTCGCGCCCTAGCGATGTCTGCATGTCTCTCGCCCTGGCGATGCCCGCATGTCTCTCGCGCCCTAGCGATGTCCGCATGTCTCTCACCCTGGCGATGCCCGCATGTCTCTTGCGCCCTGGCGATGCCCGCATGCCTCGCGCCCTGGCGATGTCCGCATGTCTCTCGCCCTGGCGATGCCCGCATGCCTCGCGCCCTGGCGATGCCCGCATGTCTCTCGCGCCCTGGCGATGCCCGCATGCCTCGCGCCCTGGCGATGACTGATGACACATCGCCACGCCTTGCTGAAGTTTCTTCATCCCGCTATGTTACGTCCAAGGTATCATGTCCACATTACTTGGTGACGTCGGTAGCTTCACATTTCTAAGAGTAGATCAGCACTACTCCTCGTGCGCCCATGAATGCAACACTAAGGACGATTTCTTATGCTCAAGCATGGAGCTTCGCATGCACAGCGTATCTAAGGCTTAACCCACACCTTGATACACGTAGTTTTTGGAACCCACTATGGTTTATCCAGCATCTTGACCACATACTAAGTGCACTTTCGGCGATCATGTACACCATAGGCGATTGGAGATCATGTGTACTCTAGGCGACAGGCGACAGGCGATTTTAAATAAAAACATACTTAGAATTCACTTAAAATATATCACTTTCATTCCAATAAAATTTTCTAGGTCCTTACATTCTCCGCAACAAGAAAAATTTTCGTCCTCGAAAATTGAATTACAAGGAAAAGAGGTATGGATAGGCTTTTCTCATGGTTTCCTCTAATTCCCAAGTTGAATCACCCGATCTGTCATCCCACACCACCTTTACCATGTTGATGGTCTTGCCTCTGAGCTGCTTACTCTGCTGATCGTCAATCCTGACTGGTTTCGCTTCAAACGACAAGTCATCCCTGATTTGCACATCGTCCACTTCCAACACGTGACTAGGGTCTGCAAGATACTTCCTTAGCTGTGACACGTGAAAGACATTATGCAGATTTGCTAATTGGGGAGGTAGAGCAATCTCATAAGCTACAGGACCTATCTTCCTTAAGATCTGATATGGTCCAACAGACTTAGGAGACAGCTTCCTTGATCTGATAGCTCGTCCTACACCCTTGGTTGGCGTCACTCTCATAAACACATGATCCCCAGCAGCAAACTCCAAAGGTCTTCTCCTCTGATCTGCATAGGATTTCTGCCGGCTTTGAGAAGCTTTCATTCTGCCTTGTATCTGTTTCACCTTCTCGGTTGTCTGCTGAATCAACTCTGGGCCAACCAAGACTGCTTCGCCCTCCTGGTACCAACATAAGGGAGTTCTGCATTTCCTCCCATACAGGGCTTCATATGGTGCCACCCCAATACTGGCGGGGTAACTGTTATTATAAGTAAACTCCACCAGCGGCAACACCTCATCCCAACTTCCCAATTGATCCAAGACACACGTCCTCAGCAGATCTTCCAAGGACTGGATCGTTCTCTTTGACTGTCCATCTGTTTGAGGGTGATATGCCGAGCTCATTCTGAACTTGGTTCCCAAGCAATCTTGTAAGGTCTGCCAAAACCATGAAGTGAACCTGGGATCTCTATCCGAAACAATGCTGGAAGGCACTCCATGCAACCTCACAATTTCTCTGATGTACAGCTGTGCCAATTTGGCCATAGGCATCCTCATATTCACCGGAAGAAAGTGAGCACTCTTCGTCAGCCGATCAATGATGACCCAGATTGCATCACGACCCTTTACCGATCTGGGTAAATGGGTAACAAAATCCATGGCGATGCTGTCCCATTTCCATTCAGGGATATCCAATTGCTGTAACAAAACGCTAGGTCTTTGATGCTCTACCTTTGCCTTCTGACACGTCAAGCAGGTAGTAACATACTGGGCGATGTCTCTCTTCATGCTCGACCACCAAAATGACTCCTTCAAGTCATGGTACATCTTGTTCATGCCTGGATGTAGGCTAAGGCGACTCTGTGACCTTCCTCTAGGATCATCTTCTTCAACTCTTCATTTGCAGGTATGCAAATTCTGCGATTAAATCTCAAGATCCCATCATCGCCCATCACAAAGTCTTTAGCCTAGTCGGTCCCTAGTGACTCCACAGTACGCTTCAGACTAGGGTCCTCCAACTGCTTATCCTTTATCACTCCAAGGAAGTCATTAGTTATAGCCAGCTTACTACAACTAATGTGATTCACATGAAATTCCACTCCAAAGTTTAAATCTCTAAACTGCTCAATCAATTTCTGCTCTTCAATCATCATGGTTGATACTTGTATTGATTTCCTACTCAAGGCATCTGCCACTACATTGGCCTTCCCTGGATGATATATCAGTTGGAAGTCATAGTCTTTTCGGAACTCCATCCATCTTCTTTGTCTCATATTTAACTCCTTCTGATCAAACAGATATTTCAGGCTTTTGTGGTCACTAAACACCTGAAACCGAGCTCCATACAAATAGTGCCTCCAAATCTTCAAGGCAAACACCACAGCCGCCAACTCCAAATCATGAGTAGGATAGTTTCTCTCATGAAACCTTGAGTTGCCTTGAAGCATATGCAACCACTCTTTTCTCTTGCATCAAAACACATCCCAAACCCTGATGTGAAGCATCACAGTAGACATCAAAAGGTCTCCCTACATCGGGGATCACCAGCACTGGAGCACTAGTCAACCTTTCCTTTAGTTCCATGAAGCTCTGCTCACATCGGTCGGTCCAAGCAAAAGGTTGATCCTTGCGGGTCAACTGTGTTAAAGGAGCCACTACCTTGGAAAAGTCCTCAATGAACCTCCGATAGTAACCTGCTAAACCCACAAAACTCCTTATCTCAGTAAATGTCTTAGGACGTTCCCACTGAAGCACTGCCTCCACTTTGGCTGGATCCACCGAGATCCCCTGGGCAGATATTACATGTCCTAAGAAGTTGACTTCCTTCAACCAGAACTCACACTTAGAGAATTTGGCATATAATTGCTTCTCCCTCAGGATCTCTAATACTGTCTTCAAATGTTCTTCATGTTCTTCCTCGGTCCTTGAATAAATGAGTATGTCGTCTATGAAGACTACCACAAACTTATCCAAGAAAGGGCGAAAAATTCTATTCATGAAATCCATGAACAGAGCTGGAGCGTTTGTTACTCCAAACGGCATCACCACATACTCATAGTGCCCACAACGAGACCTAAATGCTGTCTTTTGAACATCTTCAGCTTTTACCAAAATTTGGTGGTACCCCGATCTCAGATCAATCTTTGAGAACACCGAGGCCCCATGTAATTGATCCATCAAATCATCAATTCTAGGTAGGGGGTACTTGTTCTTGATGGTCAACTTGTTCAACTGCCTGTAATCTATACACAACCGAGACCCTCCATCCTTTTTCTTAACTAGGAGCACTGGAGCCCCCCATGGAGATACACTGGGTCTGATGAATTGTTTTTCTAACAGCTCTTCCACTTGCTTCTTTAATTCTGCCAACTCGGCTGGAGCCATCCTGTAAGGTGCCATTGACACTGGTCCAGCTCCAGGTACCAAATCAATAGAGAATTCCACTTCTCTCTTAGGAGGTAATCTAGGTATTTCTTCTGGAAATACATCCATGAAATCTTTCACCACATGTATCCTGCTTACGTCCTCTTCATTCTTCACTTCCAACTGAGCTAGGATCGCGAAGCACCTCGCCCCTTTTTCCAACTCCGACCACCCATGCTGAGCAGATATCACATCTGACTCTTGGAGGTCTGGAAACGCTATTTTCTGACTACCGCAGTCTATGAGAACGTGATTGGCAGATAGCCAATCCATTCCCAGGATAACATCCAGGTCCTGAAGAGGTAGGCAAATCAAGTTTACTTTGAACCTGCGTCCCTCTACTATCACTGGACATTCAGGGCAAACTGTAAAGGTCAACACCTATCCTGACGCAGGTGTAGAGACCAACAGTTCAAACGGTAACTCCTTCACTAGAAGGCCCAACTCGGCTACACATAGGCTTGACACAAAGGAGTGTGTCGCTCCAGAATCAAACAAGGCTTTTACACCTCTACCAGCTATAAAACAAACACCTTGCACTAGGTTACCTGACTGAGACGCCTCTGCTCCTGTCATGGCAAACACCCTCCCTGCTGCTTGAGGTCTACTGCCTCCATTCCTCAACTGCTGAGGACCAACGGGTTGAGTCATCCTATTTCTGCTAGGACAATCTCTAGAGATGTGTCCCATCTTTTGGCATGTGAAACATCTGGGTTTCCATGTTTGTTGCTGCTGAAACTGGGATGACGCTGCTCCTGCCCGATGTGGTGGAGGTCTCGCATAGGGCTTGCTTTGTGGGTGCTGCACTTTGGCCTTCCCACTGGAAGAACCCCCTGGGTGTGACCTGATCACCCGAGAATCACCCTTTTCCAGAGTCTCCACCATCTTCGCCTTCTCTACTAAGGCGTGAAATTCCCTGATGCACATAGGGGCTATGGTCCTCTTCAGCCCATGCTTCAGTCCCTCTTCAAACTTCCTACACCTCCAAGCCTCAGAGGTCGCCTGGGTATAGAATCGGGCGAGGTACTCGAACCGAGCATCATAAGCATTCACTGACATCTCCCCCTGCTCCAATCTGAGGAATTCTGCTTCCTTCGCAAACTTTGCACTATCTGGGATGTATTTTTCCAGAAATCTCACCCTGAAGCTCTCCCAGTCTAAAACATCAGCTCTGGCTTCCATCATCTGCTGAGCTCCCATCCACCAGAACTCGGCTTCTCCAGATAGCAGATAGGTGGCGAATACCAATTTCTTCTCTTCAGGGCAGGAGGTCGCCCTAAAGATTTTCTCCAACTCTCTGACCCACTGATCTGCTTGATCAGGGGTAGCATTCCCACTGAACTTGGGTGGGTTGTGCCTCATGAACTCGGTCAGTCCCATCTATTCCGGAGGCTGACTGACGTGGGAAGCTGTTTCAGCCGATCGAGCAGTTTCCCAATGGTGCATTACAGCTTGATGATTCTGAGCCATTGCTGCATTCTGTTGTTGGATGGCAGTTGCCATCATCTCAATAGCCTTGGAAATCTAGCTCATTTCCGAAGAAGGTTGGGGAGGGGTAGGAGGTCTACGTGCCATCTTTCTTCGTTTCAGATTTTGAAACTATTGGTTTCTATATTCCCTACAACTACAAGAATGAGATCGATAAGAAATCAATTCATTCAGGAGGTAACATCTAGACCTTACAAAGGTCAGCATCTCAAAGTCATTAAGAATTTGAGTTCATCAACAGAATCAAAATGCTCAAAAAAAGAAAGCATAACACTGAACAGTCATGGTTACAAACTACCAATCAAATATCACCACACTTAATAATTGGGATAAAACACACCAGAAGCGGATATATGCTCAACATCAAACTTTTAGAATTAAGATTGAGAACATCTCGATTCCGTTATGAGTGTGCACCCTCACTACTTTATCAAGATCCTTTCACTCTTAATACTAAAATTTTTCATTTAGAGCCTATATCTACTAAAGCACAAACAAGATTTCAATCAGAAAACATTTGAAAACCTTTCACTATAGCTTTGATTAAGACTCCACTAGCAGAAGAAACACAATGAACCCACTCTCCTCAGGTCATCCTAAGGACGAACTGCTCTGATACCATTAATGTAACATCCCGCCAAAAACCTTTTCATATTTATATAATAAAATAAAGGTAAAACAATAATATCGAAGTGAACATAAATATATATATGTAATGAAATTTCCCTCACAGGGAGTTTAATACATATCCAGTCAGTTTTCCAAACATAAACAAAATACAGCAAAATAAAAAAAAAACAGGCGATCTCCTAACAGAGAACAGAAAATAGGCGATCTCCTATCAGAAACAGAAAACAGGCGATCGCCTAACAGAAACAGAAACATGCGATCTCCTTCCGGCGACCACTCACTGAGGAGCTCTACTTCCTGCAACATCATCTGCTCCCGTGTAAATATACACGATCATCACAGGTTTAAGAAAACATCCACAAAACAAAAACGCAGGGTAAGCTAGATATTTTAAAGAGAATTTAGATATGAAACTTTAAGATCAAGATAAAAGAAATTTAAGACACCCACGTAAAAACCATCAACTTTCTCATCCCCTTCACATGACCATCAAGTAATCACATATTTCACAATTTCCTCAAGAGTCGTTCAATTCACATACTCCATCAAGTGTCTATCAATTTCAATGTTTCTCATTTCTCACGTCAGACTTCCACTGACTCATCACACACAGACACTTGACACTACTTCCGGAAGACTCGTGCGTTGAACTTAGCATCCAGAGACCTACACCTGTCATACTTCATTGCTGTAATGTTCCCACAGCCATGCGCATCAACATAATCTCGATCTCAATCTCATCACTCTCACAGTATGACAGGGTTAATCCATATAACAGGTCAAGTCAGTTATCTTTCAAACGACTTACCCATACATATGGACCTCCTTCGACTCTCACCAACTGAATGACTTCATCTATGTGACTCCATCATATCAGCAGAGTCAGGATCGCCTCATTCACAGGATACTCACTGATCAATACACCTCATAACCAATCTCAACACGGTATTTCCTTTCCTGAAAATACTATGTCTTGATCCCACATTCACGACATTCAACACATCATATAACACTTAAATGAACGATTCCAATCACAGCACAATCATTCCAAGGTTCAGATTTTCGAATATCACATTTCAATCTCAAACAGTTTCAAACGACACTAAAAATAGGGGAGTTCGAAATCAACATTTAAAACCGGCGATCACGTCGCCCCACACATAAAAACAGAGCATCGTGAAAAAGAATATGAAACCGGCAACCACGTCGCCCTCACTTCAGAACCTACTCGCCTAAAGTTTTTATAAACGAAAATACTAGCTTCCCTTACCTGAACTTGCGCAAAACACCAAGAGCTCCAAAACCCACCGAAGCTTAAAGATGCCTTAACTCTGTTCTAGCGTCCTGACGGAAAACTCGCAGAGAACTCCCCAGGTGTCCAAGGGCAGTCGTCGCTCGTCGTACTGGTGCTTGAGGATGCCTGAATCGCAGCGTGAAGGAGAGAAAAGAGAAGGATGAAGGTAAACTCACTCTGTCACTCTTGAACCACTGCAACGTTCTTTTCCTCTCAGGAGTGAGTTTTTGAATCTAAACCAACTTGTCCACATTTGCCACTGCCACCACCCACTCTGCAGGAAAGCTTGCGTGCACGCTTCCCTGAACAGTACGGCCACGTGTGTCTCTGCGCATGCCAACTCTCTGATGTCACTATTCTAAACCACCCTTTTTTTGTCTACGTGTCGCGCGTGCAGGACGTCTCATGCTGGGAGCCTGGGTCCCACCTTATCTGTGTGAAACTCGACATCGCGCGATAACTTTCCACCGATGACTCATCCTGGCGGACGACCGATGTCTTTCTCTGGAAGACGACCGGTGTCTCTCTCTGGAAGACGACCGATGTCTATCCCTGGCGACGCCCGCATGTCTCGCGCCCTGGCGATGCCTGCATGTCTCTCGCGCCCTGGCGATGCTCGCATGTCTCGCGCCCTGGCGATGTCCGCATGTCTCTCGTGCCCTGGCGATGCCCGCATGCCTCGCGCCCTAGCGATGTCCGCATGTCTCTCGCCCTGGCGATGCCCGCATGTCTCTCGCGCCCTGGCGATGTCCGCATGTCTCTCGCCCTGGCGATGTCCGCATGTCTCTCGCCCTGGCGATGCCCGCATGCCTCGCGCCTTGGCGATGCCCGCATGTCTCTCGCGCCCTGGCGATGCCCGCATGCCTCGCGGCCTGGCGATGACTGATGACACATCGCCACGCCTTGCTGAAGTTTCTTCATCCCGCTATGTTACGTCCAAGGTATCATGTCCACATGACTTGGTGACGTCGGTAGCTTCACATTTCCAAGAGTAGATCAACACTACTCCTCGTGCGCCCATGCATGCAACACTAAGGACGATTTCTTATGCTCAAGCATGGAGCTTCGCATGCACAGCGTATCTAAGGCTTAACCCACACCTTGATACACGTAGTTTTTGGAACCCACTATGGTTGATCCAGCATCTTGACCACATACTAAGTGCACTTTCGGCGATCATGTACACCATAGGCGATTGGCGATCATGTGTACTCTAGGCGACAGGCGACAGATGATTTTAAATAAAAACATACTTAGAATTCACTTAAAATATATCACTTCCATTCCAATAAAATTTTCTAGGTCCTGACAAGCAGCCGCAGGAGGAACCTCCGCAGCAACTTTTTTCTGCTTAACTAGGGCAGCTAGTTTTTTCCTCTTCTCTACATCCAACATGTTATCTGCATAACAAGATAAGATAAGTTCAACACTTACATCAGCAATACAGAAACATTAATACCTGAGTATAGCAGGGAATAAGAGTGTACCAATGTAAGCTTTGAGTTTTACTATGGAAAACTCCTCTTGAATCAGGGTGGCGGTATCAAAAACCACCTTGAGGTTGGAGAGATGGATGCACACCTCACGTTCGGGTGGGGGCAGGTTCTCCATGATGTAGCCTAGCTTGAGTGCTTTCTTCCATGAGCTGAAAACGAATTTAAAGGTGGCGGAAGCTATGGTTGAAGATGTGCAAGGAGCTCCTAGGAGTTGTGGTTTCCTTGAAGGTGAAGTGTTAGGTGTGGAGAGTGAGTGGTGAGGCCATCTCACTTAACTAGATGAAGAATGAAGACTAAAGGTGTCTATCCTAGAGGTAGGAGACAAGAGTGATAATTGACACGAAGTTGGCAACAATTTCACTCAAATTAATCTTTTATTTACATGAGCCAAGCACCTCTTTATATAGGAGAGAGGGCTGGACATTTTGGAGCCAAAATTTGAAAATTCAAAATAAACTCTCCAATGAGAAGGTGCCATGTGGAGTCATGCTTTCCATGTTTTAGCTCACACCTTCCATGCTAAATCCTCTCCACTTCTAGGCTGCCATGTGGACGTCCATGTGCTCCATGCCAAGGTGATTTTCGTCCTCCAATATACCCTAGAGGTTTTAAGGTTACATTGGGCTCAAAGAAGCCCAATTGTTACCCTAACTAGTCACTTTTAACCCTAACTAGTCATATTTTACTATTGGCCCAAATACAAGCCCAAAAACAAAAACCTATGCTACTTGGCCCAAATATTTGGTCCAATTATTTTATGCTACTAGGCCCAATACATGGCCCATGAAATCCTAAACAACCTCTAGGTCTTTATCCTCCTTATTATGTGGTTGTGTGTGGCTGGATGATTTCCATCACTCCAGGTGTCTAGGGCTATGGAAGATAGGGTTTCGGGTCCAATACAAGGGAAATCCATCCAGGAGGGTTGGATCTCCCTTGCTATTTCAAACTTTGAAGAATTTATTTTTAAAACCCTTATAAGATTGTTGGAAGAGGGATAATAAGGTCCTTCTAGCAACCCCGTTAAAGGACACCCAAAGTTGGCGTCCTAAACGTTTGGCCTTGAAGAAAAAGAGAAAGACATCCACTGATGGCAGAAGGCCAAAGTGGGAACAAAGAATGGTAAAGGCCCGCATGAATGCCCAACTATTTGGGTGTAGCTAGGCAAGGGCAATGTTGACTTTGGTAAGTAGGGCTCTTTCGAAGGGGAAGAGGGGGAGTCAGAGGAGAACTTTCTGGAAGAGGGTGGAATAAAAGAAGCAGAAAGGGCCCTCGGAGTCTATGGATTCATCACTGCACACAGGTTCACCCTCCGCACAGGGTACTATATGGACAAGTTTGTCATCTTCCCTACCAAACATGTTTCTTTTAGGGTGTTTCTTATACTCGGCTCTCCTATAATCTACTATTTTCTTCCTAGAGGTGAACTCTGAGGTTTCAGTTAAGAGGTTCTCAAGGGCCTAGGTGTAGTGTGATTGATAATCCATCTAAAACCAGAACAAGCAAACAAAAGCACGTAGATACATTGAGAATCCAAACAGAGCATGCATTCATAAAAGAACAGAAAACAGGGGTAAACAGTAATATCGTGAACACAGGGTATCGACGATTCCAGCGAAGTAAGCAGAAGCAGTAATGGTGATAAAGGTGCATTAGGTGAATAAGGTAAGGTAAAGTTAGTACCTTTGATGTGATCGAAGAGGTATTGAGCACCAGATTCTATGGACGACGACGAGGGTGTAGCAAGTACGACAAGAAGCGTGAAAATGTTTAAGGGAGTGTAGTGGCCAGACCTCGGACGTCAGTACATAAGTGAGAGGTCGGCATGGTAGGGCCCACAAAGGGGTCCATGGAATTACACGTGTCAAGGCACGAAAATAGATTCACAGATACACCATGCATGCAGGATGTGTACAAGACGTAAGGTTCTGACATAATAAAATTATCCTTAGAAACACATGTAAGGCACGTGAAGGTTTGAAGGCACGTGAGATATTAAGTTATTAGACAAGCTTAGGTTGGCAGTTTTGGGACATGCATTGAAACCCTAGCGGCCACTCCTTAAGTTATGCACTCCAGGAAAGGAATGTCGCCATGGGAGTTGTACTCTATGAAAGGAATATTGCCACGGGAGTTGCACTAAGATTGTGCGTTAGAATCCCAAAAGGGTAACCCTAAATTCGCTAGAGGCAACGCTTGGACAAGAGGATGTATGCGGCAGGTAACCTAAAACAGCTATATAAAGGGGTAACGCCCAAGGTAAACACAAGTTCACACACAGACACAGTCTTTTGTAAGCTTAGAGTTTCTTGCACACTCTTAGCTTGAGATACTCTAGTTATTTGATGTTTCTTGCCCTGTACTGACTTGAGCGTCGGAGTGCAATTACAGGAAGGGACCCCTCTCTCTTTATTAAGTCACTGGAAGTCACAAAACCACCGCGAGATAGGAGGAGCCACCGCCTGCCTCAGAGTCAACGACGATCGAGTCAACCGACGAGAACATTTGGTGCCCACCGTGAGGCCCAATAAAACTAGGTCCCATCCACAGTCGTGATCAGTAAAATTAGGCGATATGAGGAATACAAGGCAAGGTGGCGCTGGAAGGGATGAGGATGATCAAGCCGCAACCGTACAAGAACTCATGGAGACCATCTGCAACCTCCAGCAGGCATTTGCGGCGTCTAATGCAAATCAAGACTAGTTTAGGACAGACCTAAACGCATCGTTGGTGGCTAATGAAGAATTACACAGGGCCAAGGAGGAATTAAGAAGAGGGATAGGAGAACGCGCAGCGGTGGAACCAGGGGTGCCACCCCCAGCCAGGGTTCGACCCATGCCTTTCTCCCAAGAGATCATGGAGACAGTCATACCAGCATCCTTCGTGATCCCAAAGATCACCTTCACAGTGGTCGAGGACCCAGAGGCCCACGTAATGGCCTTTCACACTCAGATGATGATCTCAGGAGGTACAGACGCTATGCACTGTAAGTTGTTTATAGGTACATTTGTAGGAACAACTTTGAACTTGTTCGTCGGGCTCCCAGATGGACACATCACTTCCTTTGGCCAGTTCACAGAGTTGTTCAAAAAGCAGTTCATCGTCAATCGTGCACGTCCTCTTGTTGCGTTTGATCTTTTCGATGTGAAACAGTTCCAAAAAGAGCCACTGAAAGACTTCCTGAACCGGTTTGGAGCGCTAGTGGTAAGATTGTAGACCAAAGATGAGGCCATGATCGTGCATGCATTTGAAAGGGGAATCCTACCAGGACCCTTTAGTGACGCTCTAATAAGGTGTCCACCAAGGTGTAGCATACATTACTGCAGAGGAGCGCGTGGCAAAGAAGTGCGCGAGGGTAGAATTGCCCAAACCTCGTGCATCAGGTCTCACTCAACCCTTAAGGGTGCACGAGGCCACCACGGAGACGAAATTCAAATCAGCACCGTACGAGCCAAAAAGGCCTAAGCCCACAAGGCACAGTTTCAGAGTAGAGCTTTGATCCTGCCGCTTGACCCGAATGTGGAGGATTGCCTTGCAACTCCTTCGTCTAGCCCTCTGTTCTGCAGAAACGCTCCAAGAACCTCCGCCGGAACTCCAAACGCTGCCTGCAAAACACACAGACGGTGCCTCTGGCAGCCGTTGTAGCTTCGACGCTCAAGTCAGGCAATAAGAACACCAAAACTATATCTGAATCTCTCTCTGTGAGACTCGTGTGATTGAAAAAACCTCCCCTCAATTTCGTTAAGAGTTTGTATATATACCTGAGTCTTTCTCTCTCCTGACGGTTATTGATCCTCTTGACACGGGGATAACATCTGGTCATACACGTGTCACCATCTGGAGTATCTGCAGCTGAAACGTTGCTTCCACTGTGCCCCCGGCGACTGAGTTATCCACACAGGGAGTAGCTTAGTACGCAGGCTACTCTGGGCGTAATCTTAACATGGCGAGCTGGTTAACCCTGGGCATTGCAGCTCACACTACACATGGTGGCAGATATACCACTTATCCTCTGTACTTAGACCATACAACAAGTGCTTGCCAAGTCTTCTCAAACACCCGGCGATGTGCTCTTTCGGCGACTTGCTGACCACCTGATCTCCTAACCTTAACACACGGCGATCATGTGCAAACTGGGCGATTACTGATCCATACCGGCGATGAGCGATTACTCATCCTCAAGCCGATAGGCGATTACTCACCTCAAGGCGATAGGCGATCACCCATCTTCAAGGCGATAGGCGATTACTCAACATCACAGGCGATAGGCGATTACCATTCTGAGCGATCGCCTCCCTGATTCGCCTGCTATCCTCTACCACGTGTTACTCTGTGAATGGTCCACGTGGTCAACTGCTGCTGATGTCATCGACTACCGATGACCGACCGGATCAAGCTTAAGGAGCTGATAGCCATCCTTGAGGTGGCAAGCAGATTGAAGTTTCCCTCGAAGTCTAACAAGAAGCTGGTACAACATAAGAACAACTGGTGTGACTTCCACCAAGCACATGGTCACACCCTGAGCAACTGCCTCGCTTTGGGGTACCAAATAGACGACCTGGTAAGAAGTGGGTTTCTAACAGCTTATTTGCAGGAACCTTATGGAAACTTGATGTTGACAACCCCAACAAGAGACCAAGGGCATGAGGTACCCATCCACAGAGAAGTCAACACCATTTCTGGGGGTTTCTTAGGAGGAGGGAGCACCGCTTCCCAACGAAAGAAGTACACTAGGGAAGTAATGGCCGTCGGGGAGGTATAGCTAGACCTGTTTCCAGAGCCCGACCTCACCTTTACAAAGGCAGATCGAGCAGACGTGGTCCCATATGACAATGACCCAATAGTAATTTCATTCGTGACTATGGTAAGGAAGGTGCACCGTGTCTCTGTCGACCAGGGAAGCTCAGTAGACGTGATGTTCTAGCCGACCTTCAACAAATTGCAGCTATCCCCCGACCAGTTGAGACCCTATGACGAATGCTTGTATGGGTGTTTGCAGGAGATCAGGTGGAGGTCAGGGGTCACATCGAATTAAGGACAACGTTTATGGATGGCAAAGCATCTCACACCATCAACATCAAGTACCTTGTAGTTAATGCGCCTTCTGCTTATAACATTCTTTTGGGTAGACCAGCTTTGAACAGGTTAGGAGCAGTGCCTTCGTCAAGGCACATGAAGTTGAAGCTACCCTCTCTTGATGGTACGGTGATTACAATGAAGTATGACCAAAAGACGATTCAAAAGTGCTACGAAGATAGCCTCAAAACCAAGAGAGGTGTATGTACAGTGACTACCGGGCCACCTAAGGACGAGGAGGACGTCCGCATGGAGGTCACCCTAGAAAGACAAGCTGAGCTCACAAAGAAGGTCGTGGAACGAGAGGTCGGGGGTAAGTAGTTCAAGCTTGGTAAGTCTTTAAGTTAGGAAGTGCAGGACCAGGTCGCCGAAGTTTTGGTCCGACATCTGGATGCCTTTGCGTGGACTGCCTCAGACATGTCAGGGATAGACCCTGATTTCTTGTGCCACCGTCTCACCATGAACCCCCAAGTCTGACCTGTTCATCAGAGGCGAAGGAAGTTTAATGAAGAAAGGCGGCAGGTCATCAGGCAGGAAACTCAGAAGCTGCTGGAGGCCAGTCACATAAGGGAAATCCAATACCCAGAGTGGCTGGCCAACGTGGTATTGGTAAAGAAAGCTAATGGTAAGTGGAAAATGTGCGTCAACTTCACTGACTTGAATAAGGCCTGCCCCAAGGACTCATACCCGCTTCCCAGCATTGATGCCTTGGTAGACAGCGCCTCAAAATGCAAACTCCTCAGCTTTTTGGATGCATTTTCTGGGTATAACCAGATACGAATGTACCCCAGAGACGAATGCAAGATAGCATTCATGACAGAGCTCTCCAGTTACTGCTACAAGGTGATGCCCTTTGGGTTGAAGAATGTAGGAGCGACGTATCAGAGGCTGATGGACCGAATACTCGCCCTTATGATAGGGCGAAACGTGTAGGCATATGTAGATGACATGGTCGTCACCTCCCAGGAGAAAGACCAGCATGTGGCTGACCTAGAAGACTCTTCAACACCATAGCCAGGTATAATTTGAAGTTGAACCCTGAAAAATATGTGTTTGGGGTAGAAGCAGGGAAATTCTTGGGGTTCTTGCTGGGCGCTCTGTCACGTTTTGTCTCAACAAGAGGTGAGAAAATCCTTACTTCCAGTCCTTGAAAAGAAATAATAGGTTCGCGTGGACTGCTAAGTGTGAGGAGTCCTTCCTCAAGTTGAAGGAGTATCTGGCTAGTCCTCCACTGTTGTGCAAACCACGGCCAGGTACTCCACTTCATTTGTACTTCGCCATCACAGAAAGGGCGATCAGCTTGGTCCTCGTCCAGGAATAAGACCAAGTGCAGAAACCAATCTATTTTGTCAGCAAGGTCTTGCAGGGGCCTGAGGTACGTTACCAGGCCATCGAGAAGGCGGCGTGGTGTTCTCAGCAAGGAGGCTCCGTCACTGTTTCCACAGCTTCCCGATCATTGTAATGACGGACCTCCCATTCGAAAGGTCCTGCAGAAACCAGATGTTGCAGGGAGAATGGTTCGTGGGGCAGTAGAACTATCTGAGTTTGATGTGCAGTATGAACCACGAGAACCCATCAAGGGTCATGTTTACGCAGATTTTGTGGTAGAGCTCTCCGCAAAGGCCACCCAACAGGGAGAGACAAGCTTCAGGTGGGTCCTTTCAGTAGATGGATCGTCAAACCAACAGGGTAGTGGCGCTGGAGTGATCTTGGAAGGACCAGGAGGGGTCCTTATAGAGCAGGCCCTGCGTTTTACCTTCAAACCCAGTAACAACTAAGTAGAGTACGAGGCTTTGATCGCAGGGATGCTGCTAGCAAAGGAGATGGGTGCAGAGTGTTTACTGGCCAAGAGTGATTCGTTGTTGATCACGGGGCAAGTAACAGGTGAGTACCAGGCCAAGGACCTACAGATGGCCGCTTACCTCGGGTTTGTAGAGCTCTTGAAGAGGACTTTTGTTGAGTTCGAGTTGCTGCATGTCCCTCGAGAGCAGAATGCCAAAGCTGACTTGCTAGCAAAGCTCGCTAACTCAGGCAAGGGAGGCAGGCAAAGGACGATCATTCAGGAGACTCTGAGAGCACCTCCAACAGCAACAGAAGGTGGCATAGACATACAGATGATAAATGTCTCAGATGCAGGAACAAGTAGCCATAAGTTTCTTACCTAGGAGACGTTGAAGATGCCCCGCATAAGCTCGGATGGTCTGCCAGGGGAGAGGTCGTCACAGGTTCACTTGGTTGAAGAAGGGGAAACGTGGATGACACCCTACAGATGTTACCTTGCGACAGAACACTTCCCATGGACCCAGCAGAAGCTAGAATCGTAAAGAAAAATGCAGCATTCAACACAGTTTTATTATTCAGTTAAGGGAACACTCTTTTTCCCTTTGGGGTTTTTTAATGAGGTCACCCAATAAAAGAAAAGAATTGAGAAAGATATATTTGTGTTGAATAGTAAGTAAAGTCCTCTATAGCTTAACAGCCAAGGTCAAGGCACGTAAGTAAACCTCTCCTACCTTGTTAAAGAAAGGTGGAGAATAGTATGGTTCCAAGTAAAGTCCTCCGTGGCTTAAACAGCCAAGGTCAAGGCATGTAAGTGAACCTCTCCTACCTTGTTAAAGAAAGGGGGAGAATAGTATGGTTCCAAGTAAAGTCCTCTGTGGCTTAACAGCCAAGGTCGAGGCAACTAAGTGAACCTCTCCTACCTTGTTAAAGAAAGGTGGAGAATAGTATGGTTCCAAGTAAAGTTCTCCGTGGCTTAAACAGCCAAGGTCGAGGCATGTAAGTGAATCTCTCTTACCTTGTTAAAGAAAGGTGGAGAATAGTATGGTTCCAAGTAAAGTCTTCCGTGGCTTAACAGCCAAGGTCGAGGCAACTAAGTGAACCTCTCCTACCTTGTTAAAGAAAGGTGGAGAATAGTATGGTTCCAAGTAAAGTCCTCCGTGGTTTAACAGCCAAGGTCGAGGCAAGTGAAGACCTCCTCCTCGGCTTTTTACAGCGAGGACGAGGCCAAGGAAAGTCCTCCGTGGCGTGACGGCCAAGGTCGAGGCAAGCTAAAGACCTCTTCCGCGACTTTTTATGGTAAGGATGAGGCAATAGAAGTCCTTAGCCTTGTTTTTATACAGCAAGGATACGACAGAGATGAGGTCTTCCTTGGCTTGTCAGTCGAGGTCAACAGAGATGAGGTCTTCTTTGGCTTGTTAGTTGAGGTCGACAGAGATGAGGTCTTCCTTGGCTTGTCAGTCGAGGCCGACAGAGATGAGGTCTTCCTTGGCTTGTCAGTCGAGGTCGACATAGATGAAGTTTTCCTTGACTTGTCAATTGAGGTCGACAAGGATGAGGTTTTCCTTGGCTTATCAGTCAAGGTCGACATAGATGAAGTTTTCCTTGACTTACCAATCGAGATCAGTGAGGATGAAGCCTCTTTGAGCTTGTCAAACAAACTAAGGACTACACCAAGAAATCCTCTTCCGTTACTAGCGCATGAAATCACAAACACAGGTTAACAGGAATTGCAACGTCGAGGTTGCTTACAGAGGTTACTTATGGCGCAGACATTGAAGTAAAGAGATACAGATAAGACTGGTACAGGCTTGCAAAGTCGTCATTAAGACATATACAAGTTGAGAAACAAAATATGCAGAGAGGATGACATCAACAATATTAAGAAGGCGCCATAGCCAAGATATGTCCAGTTGTATGCGCCAAGTTGATTAAGACAAAAATAGAATGTAAGAAGAAAGACATTACATGCACATGATCAGTCACACATCAGTTATTAACACGAGGGCAGAAGGAAAGAAATTAAATGCATTAAGTAAAGTGTACGGATATTTACAGATAAATAACAGTTTACATCAGAATTTGCAAAGAGGAGCAAAAGGGATTTAAGGATATCCAGGAGCATCCACCAATTGGCCATTGACGATGATTCTGTTCAAGCCCATTTCGGAGAGGTCCACCCCAAGATGCGTTCAGGCAACCTGGGCGAGGGCATCACCAAAACCCGCACCGTAGGCTTCAGCTGCCTCGTCGGTGAGTTCTTCTTTGGCCTTCTGGTAGAGCTCCTCTCTACGAGCCATATCTACCCTCATCTTAGTCTTGGACTCAGCCATCTCCTTTTTCAGTTGGCCCATCTCTTGCTTCATCCAATCCATGTCCGCTTCTCGACGCGCCAAATCATCAACATGACTAGCCAGGTCTTCTTTAAGTTCGACCATGTCTTCTTCCTTGCGCTGCAGCTCACTCTTCAGGTCCTCCACAGCCATGCGAAAGTCATTGCACTTGGAATGGAGGCAAAGGGCCTCTTGAGATTTGGAAAACAAGAAGTCCCTGACCTCCTTGTCAAACTTCCGTAGCTCAGCGACCTCGAGGGTGAGGCTGGTGATGCGGCGCTCCGCCCCCATCGAAGTGAGGGCGCGATGCTCGGCGTCCAGTTGAGCCTTTCGCATTTTCTTGAAGAGAAGGCTGGACCTATTGAGCACCTTCCTGAAGCTTTGGGCCACCTGCTCCATCAGAGGCCCCACCTCCATGTCTTCCATGTCTTCAGTGTCTTGGGAAGACTTCATAGTGCGTTGAAGGAAGGGGCCTAGGCCGGCAGGGGGGCTCAGTCGCATCTCTTCAGGGACACTTTCTCCTCGTCCTTCAGGTTCTGTGAAGCGCTTGGAGGGCGATCCCTGAAGGAAGGGGCACCCTCATCTTCAGAGTCAAAGGCCACCTGGATAGCTTTTCTCTTCCTCTTGAAGACCAACCCTGAGTGGGTGCCCTCGTCATCAGAGGGAGGGACCTCGTTTGCCACGGCTGCACCTTGAGATTGCGTGATAGGGAGTTCAGTGGGGGCTACGGCAGCAAGAGGGGAAGCGGCGAGAGGAGCGACGGTGGTGAGATCGTTGACGGCAGGAGGGTCAGTTTGGACTGGTCAGGAACGGCCTGCGCCACCCGTTTTGGCAGTACGAGCAGCCAGTTGTCTCCTCACCAATAGTCATTTCTGCCACAAGCAACAAGAAAATAAAAGGCACCCCAGATCAGCAATAGGTTAACATGCAAAAAGCAGCTAAGAACTTAGAAGAAAAAGAAAAAAAAAACAAGCAAGAACTGTCACTAAGTAAAAACAAGTACCTATGTACCCCCGCAAGGTTTTGGGGTGGTAGTCGTTCCTAATAAGCTCGGCACTGCTGAACACAGCCTCGAGGCCTAACAGAAACTCGCACACTTCCCTGTCTTGAGGGTGTAGGTCGGTTAGGGCCTTAGGCTTGGCTAGAATAGGGTTCTTCACCCAGTAGAGGGGAAACCCATCCAAGAGTGTAGGGTCGGTGGCACGGCAGCATATCTTGAAGAACTTGCCTTTGAATCCTTTATAGGATTGCTGGAAGAGGGTCAGCAGCGCCCTTCCAGCAACCCTGTTGAGGTTGACCCAGAAATTCTTCCCTGGACTCTTGGCCTCGAAGAAGTACAGAAAGGAGTCCACGGTGACAAGACGCCCGAAGTAGTTACAGAGGATGGCAAATGCCCTTACGAAGGCCCAGCCATTGGGATGGAGTTGAGCGGGGGCGACGTTCATCTCAGTCAGCAACGCCCGCTCGAAGCCGCTCAAGGGGAGGCAGAGGCAAACCCTCTTGAAAACGGTTGAGTAGATGAAACAGAAGGGGGTCTCCTGGCATGAAGCCTCGTCGCAGCAAACGGGCTCACCCACCTTGCAAGGGACCAGCCCGACATGCTTGTCCTTGTCTTTCCTAAAGACGCGGGAGGCATGGCTGGCCTTGCTCCTAACTTCAACCTTCCTATAGTCCACTATGGACTTGGAGGTGGTGAACTGAGACACCTCCTTCTGAAGCCCTTTAGGAGCCCAGGGGTATAAGAGTTGGTAGAACTCGGAGTAAAGCCCTAGAACTACTTGACGGACAGGGGGCTGGGAGGAATTTGACTCCACCCTAGAGTGGGAGGAAGTAGATTGATCCATTTAGGAGTAGTGAAGGCTAAAACACACACAAAAGAGAGAAAAGACAGACTCAGAAGGGGAAAAGAACAAGCACATTTCAAAGAAAAGTGTCGAGACATGAAACTAGGGCACGACAAGATGAAATGAGCAGAAATGATAAGCAGTCCTAGGCAGTTATAAATACATGGAGGGGCAATGCAATAGCAAAGGAAAGTCATAAATGATGAAAAGAACATACCTTTAATAGATTATAAGTGGAGTTGATGAAGGGTCGAGAGAGAAGAAAGAGCGCTCGAAGAAGCAAAGAGTTTTTGAAAAGATGAAATGAGAAGGAATGAAATAGTGAAGAGCGTAGGAGGCAAAGGTTTAACGTATAGGGGAAGCGCGAATTGACAATGCACCCTAGCCGTTCAGATTGCCACGTGTACGCTCCAGGGAAAGTATGGTGAAATGTCACCTTGAAGCACTATGCGCGTCCCATCACTCAGTCTCACCGCAGTGCCACGTAGGGTAGTGCCATGTAGGTCAACAAGTCGAGCAGTTAAGCTTCTCGCTGAAACAATTTCTAGCTCGAGCCTAGGGGCTTGTGTAGTGGCAAGACCTCGGATGTTGGTACATGAGTGAGAGGTCAACATGGTAGGGTCCACAGAGGGGTCCATGGAATTACACGTGTCAAGGCACGAAACCAGATTCACAAATACGCCATGCATGCAGGATGTGTACAAGACGTAAGGTTCTGACACAATAGAATTATCCTTAGATATGCATGTAAGGCACGTGAAGGTTTGAAGGCACGTGAGATATTAAGTTATTAGACAAGTTTAGGTTGGCGGTGTTGGGACATGCACTGAAACCCTAGCGGCCACAACTTAAGTTATGCACTCCAGGAAAGGAATGTCGCCACTGGAGTTGCACTCTATGAAAGGAATACTACCACGGGAGTTGCACTAAGATTGTGCGTTAGAATCCCAAAAGGGTAACCCTAAATTTGCTAGAGGCAATGCTTGGTAACCTAAAATAGCTATATAAAGGGGTAACGCCCAAGGTAAACACAAGTTCACACACAGACACAGTCTTTTGCAAGCTTAGAGTTTCTTGCACACTTTTAGCTTGAGATACTCTAGTTATTTGATGTTTCTTGCCCTGTACTGACTTGAGTGTCGGAGTGCAATTATAGGAAGGGGCCCCTCTGTCTCAACGGAGTCACAGGAAGTTGCAGAACCACCGCGAGATAGGAGGAGCTACCGTCTGCCTCAGAGTCAACGACGATCGAGTCAACCGGCGAGAACAGTGAGCATAATGAAACAGTAGAGACGTTTGAGTTTCTGAAACCCTATTGTTGTAGGGGAGTGTAAGCGGCAATGCCTTGTGGCCGTCAATGAGAGCCACGTGGAAGCACACGATTTAGTGTGGTGAAACATCAAATCAGGATACTCTACACATAGCGCTACTCATTTGCCATGTAGGTCGACGCAGCTAGGCAGGTAGACTCTTCATTGAAACAAGTTCAGCTCGAGCCTGGGGGGCTTATGTACTGGACTAAAACTCGTAGCGCTCAGAGCTCACTGGTCGGATCTCGGCAATCTCCTCAGACAAGTTGTAACGCCCCTCAGAATTTTTGTTCATTTTTATATAATAAAATAAAGGTGACACAATAATATCAAAAATTTAACATAGATATATACATAATATAATTCATCCATTAATACAAACGTGCCTCAAAATAATATCCCTTTTTGAGGAAGTTTTAATACATCTCCATACAGGAGTTTTCCAAATAAAACAAAACAACAGCATTCAAAACCGGCGATCTCCTCCTCCAGAAAATGCTCACTGAGGAGCTCTACTACCTGCAACCTCATCTGCTCCCGTGCAAATATACACGATCATCACAGGTTTAAGAAAAACAACCACGATACAAAACAAAAGGGTAAGCTAGATATTTTTAAAAACTTTAAATATGAAACTTTATATCAATAGAAAGCATAAATCTTCACACCATTCATAATCTATATCAATTTCAACCATCAACATCCCCATATTCCACAAACTAGTCAAGTGTCTATTCAATACATTCAATACTCATGGTTCACATGTCAGACTTTGCACTGACTCATAACACATAGACACATGACTCTACTTCCGGAAGACTCGTGCGTTGAACTTAGCATCCAGAGACCTGCACCTGTCATACCACACCACTGTGAAATCCACACAGGGTCGCTGTGAAATCCACACAGCCATGCGCATACATAATCTCAATATCAATCTCAATATCATCACTCTCTCAATATGATTGGGTTAATCCATATAACAGGTCAAGTCAGTTATCTTTCAAACGACTTACCCATACATATGGACCTCCTTCGACTCTCACCAACTGAATGACTTCATCTATGTGATTCCATCATATCAGCAGAGTCAGGATCGCCTCATTCCCAGGATACTCACAGATCAATACACCGTCATAAAATCTCCACACGGTATTTTCTTTCCTGAAAATACTATGCTTTGATCACTCTTTCACATTCATCCAGTACATCATACCACACGTAAAAGCACAATTCCATCATATAATATTTTGAATCTTTTCTTAAACAATCCCAATCACAGAAACAATCATACCAAAGTTCAGATTTTCGAATATCATATGCATTTCACCTTTCAATCTCAAACAAATTTCAAAACAACACTAAAACAGGGGATTTCGAAATTTGCATTAAAACCGGCGATCACGTCACCCCACACATAAAAACAGAGCATCGTGAAATAGAATATGAAACCGGCGACCACGTCGCCCTCACTTCAGAACCTACTCGCCTAAAGTTTTTATAAACGAAAATGCTAGCCTCCCTTACCTGAACTTGTGCAAAATCACTAAGAGCTCCAAAACCCACCGAAGCTTAAAGATGTCTTAACCTGCACCATGGAGCCTTTATCACAAAACTGACTATATTACTCATTTTCTACGCTAACAGAGACGATTTCTGGAGCTAAGGGAGTCGCCGGCAACGCCTATACAGAGGCAACCCTCTCAAGCTCAGATTCGACTCGAAAAACAGAGTAAAACGACTTACTCTGTTCTAGCGTCCTGACGGGAGAACTTGCAGAGACTTCCCAGAAGGACAAAGGCAGTCGCCGATCGTAGCACTGGTACGTGAGGATAGCTGCCTCTTCGAGTGGAGGAGAAAGGGGAACTAAATGAGCTGATTCCCTCAGCTCTTAAGGTCGAACGGCTCTTTAGCCTTCTCTGCCATTACCCACTCTCTGAGCAACCTTGCGTGCACACTTCCTTGAACAGTATGACCACGTGGGTTTCTGCGCATACCAACTCTCTGATGCTAAATATTCTGAAACACCCTTTTTGTCTACGTGTCGCGCATGCAGAACGTTCATGCTGGGAGCCTGGGTCCTACCTTATCTGTGTGAAACACGACATCGCTCAATGACCATCCACCGACAACTGACGTGCCTCTCATTCCAGCGATGACTGATGTGCCTCTCATCCCGGCGATGACTGATGTGCCTCTCATCCCGATGATGACTGATCTGCCTCTCATCCCGACGATGACTGATCTGCCTCTCATCCCGGCGATGACTGATCTCCTTCTCATCCCAGCGATGACTGGTTCCTCTTCCTGACGGACGACTGATTCCTCACCCTGGCAGACCACCGATGTCTCACCCTGGCAGACAACCGATGTCTCACCCTGGAAGACCACCGATGTCTCACCCTGGCAGACCACCGATGTCTCACCCTGGCAGACCACCGATGTGTCCCCCATCCTGGTTGATGACCGATGTTCCTGTCATCCTGTTGGCGATCTCTTATCGCCCTTGTGTGTGACGAGAACTGTAACATCCCGCCAAAATACTATTCATGTTTATATAATGAAAATAAAGGTAACAAATAGATTGAAGTGAACAAAATATTATATATATGAAATGTAGTTTCTCCTCACAGGGAGTTTAATACAAATTCGGTCAAATTTTCCAGAAACATAAACAAAATACAGTAAAAAAAACAAAGCAGGCGATCTCCTATCGGAAGAGGCCGATCTCCTATCAGAAGACAGCAAAAGGGGGATCGCCTAACAGAAGTAGAAATAGGCGATCTCCTTCCGGCGACCACTCACTGAGGAGCTCTGCTTCCTGCAACATCATCTGCTCCCGTGTAAATTATACACGATCATCACAGGTTTAAGAAAGAGCCAAACACAACACCAAAGAAACACCACAGGGTAAGCTAGACATTTGAAAAAGAGTTTAGATATTATACTTTAAAATCAAGATGAAACAACCGTAGCCGTACTGTTCAGTGAAATAGTACATTCAGGCTTTCCTGCAGAAGGGGTGGCAGCAGCAGCATACGTGGACAAGTAGGCTTGGATTCAAAAGCCCACTGCGGGAAGGCAAAGAAGGTTACAGTGGCTCAAGAGTGAAAGAGTGTCTGCATCTTCATCCCTCTCTTTTCTCTCCTTCGCGCTGCAACTCAGGCAACCTCCAGCACCAGTGCGACGTGCGGCGACTGCCCTTAGAGCACCTGGGAGGTCCTCTGCAAGTTCTACGAACCAGGCGCTGAAAACAGAGCTAAGGCATCCTTTAAGCTCGGTGGATTTTGGAGCTCTTGGTGTTTTGCGCAAGTCCAGGTAAGGGAAGCTAGCCTTCATTTTCAATACAAGTCATAGATTAGCTGTTGCTGAAGTGAGGGCGACGTGGTCGCCGGTTTCATGTTTCTTTTCGCAATGCTCTGTTCTATGTGGTTGGGCGACGTGGTCGCCGGTTTTAAATACAGTTTTCGAACTCCCCTGTTTTTGTGTTATTAGAAGCTGTTTGAGATTTAAAGGTGGAATGCATGTGATACTCGAAATCTGAACCTTTGAAATGATTGTTGCTGTGATTTGAATCATTCATTTGAGTGGTATGATGTGTGGAATGTCGTGAATGTGGGATCAAGACATAGTATTTTCAGGAAAGGAAATACCGTGTTGAGATTTGGTTATGAAGTGTATTGATCTGTGAGTATCCTGTGAATGGGACGATCCTGACTCTGCTGATATGATGGAGTCACATAGATGAAGTCATTTAGTTGGTGAGAGTTGAGGGAGGTCCATATGTATGGGTAAGTCGTTTGAAAGATAACTGACTTGACCTGTTATATGGATTAACCCTGTCATACTGTGAGAGTGATGAAATTGAGATCGAGATTGTGTTGATGCGCATGGCTGTGGGAACATTACAGCCAATGAAGTATGACAGGTGCATGTCTCTGGATGCTAAGTTCAACGCACGAGTCTTCCGGAAGTAGTGTCAAGTGTCTTGTGTGATGAGTCAGTGGAAGTCTAACGTGAGAAATGAGGAACATTGAAATTGTTAGACACTTGATAAATGTTGTGATTTTAATGACCTTTGAGGAATCGTGCAATATGTGTTTAGTTGATGGTTTACGTGGGTATCTTGAATTTGTTTTATCTTGATTTTAAAGTTCATATCTAAACTCTTTTTCAAATGTCTAGCTTACCCTGTGGTGTTTCTTTGGTGTTGTGTTTGGCTCTTTCTTAAACCTGTGATGATCATGTATAATTTACACGGGAGCAGATGATGTTGCAGGAAGCAGAGCTCCTCAGTGAGTGGTCGCCGGAAGGAGATCACCTGTTTCTACTTCTGTTAGGCGATCCCCCTTTTGCTGTCTTCTGATAGGAGATCGGCCTCTTCCGATAGGAGATCGCCTGCTTTGTTTTTTTTACTGTATTTTGTTTATGTTTCTGGAAAATTTGACCGAATTTGTATTAAACTCCTTGTGAGGAGAAACTACATTTCATATATATAATATTTTGTTCACTTCAATCTATTTGTTACCTTTATTTTCATTATATAAACATGAATAGTATTTTGGCGGGATGTTACAAGAACACATCGCCTTACTCTGGTCACCGATGTCACATCGTCACACCTTGCTGAAGGTTCATCCTCCCATTATGTTACGTCCAAGGTATCACCTCAACATGGCTTGGTGACGTCGGTAGCTTCACATTTCCAAGAATAGATCAGCACTACTCCTCGTGCGCCCATGCATGCAACACTAAGGACGATTTCTTAAGCTCAAGCATAGAGCTTCGCATGCCCAGCGTATCTTGTAAGGACCTGTAAAATTCAATTGGAATAAAAAGGGATATATTTTAAATGAATTCTAAGTATGTTTTTATTTAAAATAAAAAGGAAGGAAAGTGTAGCTTAGAAGACTATGAGATCGCCTAGTTAGTACTTCATCGCCGGTCGTCTACTACACATGATCGCCAGGGCGCGAGAGGCATGCGGGCATCGCCAGGGCGCGAGGCACGTGGACGTCGCCAGGGCGCGAGAGGCATGCGGGCATCGCCAGGGTGCGAGGCATGTGGACGTCACCAGGGCGCGTGAGGCATGCGGGCAACGCCGGGGCGCGAGGCATGCGGGCAACGCTGGGGCGCGAGAGGCATGCGGGCGTCGTCGGGGCGCGAGGCATGCAGGCATCGCCGGGTCGCGAGAGGCATGCGGGCGTCGCCAGGAAGAGACATCGCTCGTCTTCCAGGGAGAGACATCGGTCGTTTGCCAGTATGAGACCTCAGTGGATAGTCATCGCGCGAGCGATCATCGGTGGAAGGTTATCGCGCGATGTCGAGCTTCACACAGATAAAGTGGGACCCAGACTCCCAGCATGAAACGTCCTGCACGCGCGCCACGTAGACAAAAGGGTGGTTCAGAGTAGTGACATCAGAATGTTGGCATGCGCAAGAGACACTCGCGGTCGTACTGTTCAGGGCAGTGGTTAGCATGCACAAGAGACAACAGTGGTCGTACTGTTCAGGGCAGTGGTTGGCAGGCGCAAGAGACAACCGTGGCCGTACTGTTCAGTGAAATAGTACGCTCAGGCTTTCCTGCAGAAGGGGTGGCAGCAGCAGCATACGTGGACAGGTAGGCTTGGATTCAAAAGCCCACTGCGGGAAGGCAAAGAAGGTTACAGTGGCTCAAGAGTGAAAGAGTGTCTGCATCTTCATCCCTCTCTTTTCTCTCCTTTGCGCTGCGACTCAGGCAGCCTCCAGCACCAGTGCGACGAGCGACGACTGCCCTTAGAGCACCTGGGAGGTTCTCTGCAAGTTCTACAAACCAGACGCTAATACAGAGCTAAGGCATCCTTTAAGCTCGGTGGGTCTTGGAGCTCTTGGTGTTTTGTGCAAGTCCAGGTAAGGGAAGCTAGCCTTATTTCCAACGAAAATCCTTATATTCATGATTGAGATGATGGGGGCGACGTGGTCGCCGGTTTTTAAATTGTTATTGTATAATCCTCTATTTTTGAACGAGATCGCCGATTTTGGCGTTGTTTTTCGAACTCCCCTGTTTTTGGTGTTGTTTGAAGCTGTTTGAGATTTAAATGTGAAATACATGTGCTATTCGAAAATCTGAACCTTTGAAATGACTGTTGTTGTGATTTGAATCATTCATTTGAGTGGTATGATGTTTTGAATGTTGTGGATATGGGATCGAGGCATAGTATTTTCAGGAAAGAAAATACCGTGTAAGATCGTGTGTAATGTGTATTGACTAGGGACCTGTCTAGAAGGAGATATCCTGACTCTGCTGAGATAATGGAACCACATAGAGGAAGTTATTCAGTTGGTGAGAGTCGAAGGAGGTTCATATGAATGGGTGAGTCGTGTGAAAAAGAACGAGCTCGGCCTGTCTTATGAATTAACCCTGTCATACTAGGAGAGTGAAGATATTGAGATTCATTTATGCGCATGGCTGTGTGAGTTTCACAGCGACCCTGTGTGGGTGATGTAGTATGACAGGTGCAGATCTCTGGGTCTGAGTCAACGCACGAGTCTTCCGGAAGTAGTGTCAAGTGTCTTGTGTGATGAGTCAGTGGAAGTCTGACGTGAGAAATGAGGAACATTGAAATTGTTAGACACTTGATGCATTATGTGAAATAGAATGACTCTTGAGAATATTGTGCAATATGTGTTTTAGTTGATGGTTTACGTGGGTGTCTTTAATTTGTTTCATCTTGATTTTTAAAGTATAATATCTAAACTCTTTTTCAAATGTCTAGCTTACCCTGTGGTGTTTCCTTCGGTGTTTTGTTTGGCTCTTTCTTAAACCTGTGATGATCGTGTATAATTTACATGGGAACAGATGATGTTGCAGGAAGCAGAGCTCCTCAGTGAGTGGTCGCCGGAAGGAGATCGCCTGTTTCTACTTCTGTTAGGCGATCACCCTTTTGCTGTCTTCTGATAGGAGATCGCCCTCTTCTGATAGGAGATCGGCCCCTTCTGATAGGAGATCGCCTGCCTTGCTATTTTACTGTATTTTTGTTTACGTTTTCTGGAAAAGTGACCGAATTTGTATTAAACTCCCTGTGAGGAGAAACTTCTTTACATATATATATATATAATTTTGTTCACTTCAATCTATTTGTTACCTTTATTTTCATTATATAAATATGAATAGTATTTTGGCGGGATGTTACATTAATGGTATCAGAGCAGTTCGTCCTTAGGATGACCTGAGGGCTGTGGATCCATTGTGTTTCTTCTGCTCATGAAATTTATTTGAGTTTAAAATAACAACTATAGTGAAGAGTTTTCAAACGTTTTTGTATTGAAATTTTGTGTGTGCTTTAGTGAATATATGCTCTAACTGAAAATCTTAGTATTAAGAATGAGAGGATCTTGATAAAGTAGTGAGGGTGCACACTCATAACTGGATCGAGATGATTCTCAATCTTAATTCCAAAAGTTTGATGTTTAGCATACATTGAATTCTGGTGTGATTATTTCATTTTATTGAGTGTTTTCGTATTGATTGAAAGTGGTTGTTTGGATTGATGGTTGTATACCAGTAGCTGTTCTGGTGTTTTGCTTAAGTTTATAAGCATTATGATTCTGTTGATGAGCTCAAATTCTTGATGACTTTGAGATGCTGGCCTTTGTAAGGTCAAGATGTTACCTCCTGAATGAATTGATTTCTTATCGATCTCATTCTTGTAGTTGTAGGGAATATAGAAACCTATAGTTTCAAATCTGAAACGAAGAGAGATGGCACGTAGACCTTCTACCCCTCCCCAATCTTCTTCGGAGATGAGCCAGATTGCCAAGGCTATCGAGATGATGGCAACTGCCATCCAACAACAGAATGCAGCGATGGCTCAGAACCATCAAGCTACAATGCACCACTAGGAAAATGCTCGGTCGGCTGAGACAAATTCCCACGTCGGTCAGCCTCAAGAACAGATGGGACTGACTGAGTTCATGAGGCACAACCCACCCAAGTTTAGTGGGAATGCTACCCCTGATCAGGCAGACCAGTGGGTCAGAGAGTTGGAGAAAATCTTTAGGGCGACCTCCTGCCCTGAAGAGAAAAAGTTGGTGTTCGCCACCTATCTGCTGTCTGGAGAAGCTGAATTCTGGTGGATGGGAGCTCAGCAGATGATGGAGGCCAGAGCTGAAGTGTTAGACTGGGAGAGCTTCAGGGTGAGGTTTCTGGAAAAATACTTTCTAGATAGTGCAAAGTTTGCGAAGGAAGCAGAATTCCTCAGATTGGAGCAGGGGGAGATGTCAGTGAATGCTTATGCTGCTCAGTTTGAGTATCTCGCCCGATTCTACACCCAGGCGACCTCTGAGGCTTGGAGGTGTAGGAAGTTTGAAGAGGGACTGAAGCATGGGCTAAAGAGGACCATAGCCCCGATGTGCATTAGGGAATTTCACGCCTTGGTAGAAAAGGCGAAGATGGTGGAG
Source organism: Phaseolus lunatus (assembly GCA_013389735.1). Classification (NCBI taxonomy): domain Eukaryota; kingdom Viridiplantae; phylum Streptophyta; class Magnoliopsida; order Fabales; family Fabaceae; genus Phaseolus; species Phaseolus lunatus. The sequence goes on from CM023860.1 coordinate 30,170,621, forward strand.
ACCCTGGAAAAGGGTGATTCTCGGGTGATCAGGTCACACCCAGGGAGTTCTTCCAGTGGGAAGGCTAAGGTGCAGCACCCACAAAGCAAGCCTTATGCGAGACCTCCACCACATCGGGCGGGAACAACGCCATCCCAGTTTCAGCAGCAACAACCTTGGAAATCCAAGTGTTTCCATTGTGGTGGACCACACACGTCCAATGTGTGCCCCAATAAGGCTTCTGAGAGAAGGTGTTTTGTCTGCCAAAGGACGGGACACGTTGCTAGAGATTGCCCAAACAGGAATGGTGCGACTCAACCCAGCGGTTTTCAGCAGTTGAGGAACGAAGGTGGCAGACCTCAGGCAACAGGGAGAGTGTTTGCCATGTCAGGAGCAGAAGCGTCTCAGTCAGGTAACCTCGTGCAAGGTGTTTGTTTTATAGCTGGTAGAGGTGTAAAAGCCTTGTTTGATTCTGGAGCGACACACTCCTTTGTGTCAAGCCTGTGTGTAGCCGAGTTGGGCCTTCTAGTGAAGGAGTTACCTTTCGAACTGTTGGTCTCTACACCTGCGTCAGGACAGGTGTTGACCTCTACAGTTTGCCTCGAATGTCCAGTGATAGTAGAGGGATGCAGATTCAAAGTGAACTTGATCTGCCTACCTCTTCAGGACCTAGATGTTATCCTGGGAATGGATTGGCTAGCTGCCAATCACGTTCTCATAGACTGCGGTAATCAGAAGATAGCGTTTCCAGATCTCCAAGAGCCAGAGGTGATATCAGCTCAGCACGGGTGGTCGGAGTTGGAAAAAGGGGCGAGGTGCTTCGTGATACTAGCTCGGTTGGAAGTGAAGAATGAAGGGGACGTAAGCAGAATACATGTGGTGAAAGAATTCATGGATGTATTTCCAGAAGAAGTACCTGGGTTACCCCCTAAGAGAGAAGTGGAATTCTCCATTGATTTGGTACCTGGAGCTGGACCAGTGTCAATGGCACCTTACAGGATGGCACCAGCCGAGTTGGTGGAATTAAAGAAGCAAGTGGAAGAATTGTTAGAGAAACAATTCATCAGACCCAGTGTATCTCCATGGGGGGCTCCAGTGCTCCTAGTTAAGAAGAAGGATGGAGGGTCTCGGCTGTGTATAGATTACAGGCAGTTGAACAAGTTGACCATCAAGAACAAGTACCCCCTACCTAGGATTGATGATTTGATGGATCAAATACATGGGGCCTCGGTGTTCTCCAAGATTGACCTGAGATCGGGGTACCACCAAATTTTGGTAAAAGCTGAAGATGTTCAAAAGACAGCTTTTAGGTCTCGGTATGGGCATTATGAGTATGTGGTGATGCCGTTTGGAGTCACAAATGCTCCAGCTCTGTTCATGGACTACATGAATAGGATTTTTTGCCCTTTCTTGGATAAGTTTGTGGTAGTCTTCATAGACGACATACTCATTTATTCAAGGACCGAGGAAGAACATGAAGAACATCTGAGGACAGTATTGGAAATTCTGAGGGAGAAGCAACTCTATGCCAAGTTCTCTAAGTGTGAGTTCTGGCTGAAGGAAGTCAACTTCTTAGGACACGTGATATCTGCCCAGGGGATCTCGGTGGATCCAGCCAAAGTGGAGGCAGTGCTTCAATGGGAACGTCCTAAGACAGTCACTGAGATAAGGAGCTTTGTGGGTTTAGCTGGCTACTATCGGAGGTTTATTGAGGATTTTTCCAAGGTAGTGGCTCCTTTAACACAGCTGACCCGCAAGGATCAACCTTTTGCTTAGACCGACCGATGTGAGCAGAGCTTCAAAGAACTAAAGGAAAGGTTAGTGCTCCAGTGCTGGTGATCCCAGAGGTAGGAAGACCTTTTGAGGTCTACTGTGATGCTTCACATCAGGGTTTAGGATGTGTTTTGATGCAAGAGAAAACAGTGGTTGCATATGCTTCAAGGCAACTTAAGGTTCATGAGAGGAACTACCCTACGCATGATTTGGAGTTGGCGGCTGTGGTGTTTGCCTTGAAGATTTGGAGGCACTATTTATATGGAGCTCGGTTCCAGGTGTTCAGTGATCATAAGAGCTTGAAATACCTGTTCGATCAGAAGGAACTAAACATGAGACAAAGAAGGTGGATGGAGTTTTTAAAGGACTACGATTTTCAACTCATGTATCATCCAGGGAAGGCCAATGTAGTGGCAGATGCCTTGAGTAGAAAATCAGTACAAGTAGCCACCATGATGATGGAAGAGCAGAAACTGATCGAGCAGTTCAGAGACTTAAACCTTGGGGTAGAATTCCACGTAAATCACATTAGTTGTAGTAAGCTGGCTATAACTAATGACTTCCTTGGAATGATAAAGGATAAGCAGCTGGAGGACCCTAGTCTGAAGCGTACTGTGGAGGCACTAGGGACTGACCAGGCTAAAGACTTTGTGATGGGCGATGATGGGATCTTGAGATTTAATGGCAGAATTTGCGTACCTGCAAATGAAGAGTTGAAGAAGATGATCCTAGAGGAAGGTCACAAGAGTCGCCTTAGCCTACATCCAGGCATGAACAAGATGTACCATGACTTGAAGGAGTCATTTTGGTGGTCGGGCATGAAGAGAGACATCGCCCAGTATGTCACTACCTGTTTGACGTGTCAGAAGGCAAAGGTAGAACATCAAAGACCTGGCGGGTTGTTACAGCCATTGGATATCCCTGAGTGGAAATGGGACAGCATTGCCATCGATTTTGTTACCCATTTACCCAGATCGGTAAAGGGTCATGATGCAATATGGGTCATCACTGATCGGCTGACGAAGAGTGCCCACTTTCTCCTAGTGAATATGAGGATGCCTATGACCAAGTTGGCACAGTTGTACATCAAAGAAATAGTGAGGTTGCATGGAGTGCCTTCCAGCATTGTTTCGGATAGAGATCCCAGGTTCACTTCACGGTTTTGGCAGACTTTACAAGATTGCTTGGGGACTAAGTTGAGGATAAGCTCTGCATATCATCCCCAAACAGATGGACAGTCAGAGAGAACGATCCAGTCCTTAGAAGATCTACTGAGGACGTGTGTCTTGGATCAGTTGGGAAGTTGGGATGAGGTGTTGCCGTTGGTGGAGTTCACCTATAATAACAGTTATCACGCCAGCATAGGGATAGCGCCATATGAAGCCCTGTATGGGAGGAAATGCAGAACTCCCTTATGTTGGTACCAGGAAGGCGAAGCAGTATTGGTTGGACCAGAGTTGATTTAGCAGACGACTGAGAAGGTGAAACAGATACAAGGCAGAATGAGAGCTTCTCAAAGTAGGCAGAAATCCTATGCAGATCAGAGGAGAAAACCTTTGGAGTTTGCTGCTGGAGACCATGTGTTCATGAGAGTGACACCAACCAAGGGTGTAGGACGAGCGATCAGACCAAAGAAGTTGTCCCCTAAGTTCGTGGGACCATATCAGATCTTAAGGAGGATTGGTCCAGTGGCTTACGAGATCGCCCTACCTCCCCATTTAGCGAATCTGCACAATGTCTTTCACGTATCACAGCTGAGGAAGTACATGGCAGACCCTAGTCATGTGCTGGAAGTGGACGATGTGCAGATCAGGGATGACTTGTCCTTTGAAGCGAAACCAGTCAGGATTGACGATCGTCAAAGTAAACAGCTCAGAGGCAAGACCATCAACATGGTGAAAGTGGTGTGGGATGAGCGATCGGGTGATTCAACTTGGGAGTTAGAAGAACCAATGAGAGAAGCCTATCCACACCTCTTTTCCTTGTAATTCAATTTTCGGGGACGAAAATTTTTCTTGTTGGGGAGAATGTAAGGACCTGTAAAATTCAATTGGAATTAAAAGGGATATATTTTAAATGAATTCTAAGTATGTTTTTATTTAAAATAAAAAGGAAGGAAAGTGTAGCTTAGAAGACTATGAGATCGCCTAGTTAGTACTTAATCGCCGGTCGTCCACTACACATGATCGCCAGGGCGCGAGAGGCATGCGGGCATCGCCAGGGCGTGAGGCACGTGGACGTCGCAAGGGCGCGAGAGGCATGCGGGCATTGCCAGGGCGCGAGGCATGTGGACGTCACCAGGGCGCGTGAGGCATGCGGGCAACGCCGGGGCGCGAGGCATGCGGGCAACGCTGGGGCGCGAGAGGCATGCGGGCGTCGTCGGGGCGCGAGGCATGCAGGCATCGCCGGGTCGCGAGAGGCATGCGGGCGTCGCCAGGGAGAGACATCGGTCGTCTTCTAGGGAGAGACATCGGTCGTTTGCCAGTATGAGACCTCAGTGGATAGTCATCGCGCGAGCGGTCATCGGTGGAAGGTTATCGCGCGATGTCGAGCTTCACACAGATAAAGTGGGACCCAGACTCCCAGCATGAAACGTCCTGCACGCGCGCCACGTAGACAAAAGGGTGGTTCAGAATAGTGACATCAGAATGTTGGCATGCGCAAGAGACACTCGCGGTCGTACTATTCAGGGCAGTGGTTGGCATGCACAAGAGACAACAGTGGTCGTACTGTTCAGGGCAGTGGTTGGCAGGCGCAAGAGACAACCGTGGCCGTACTGTTCAGTGAAATAGTACGCTCAGGCTTTCCTGCAGAAGGGGTGGCAGCAGCAGCATACGTGGACAGGTAGGCTTGGATTCAAAAGCCCACTGCGGGAAGGCAAAGAAGGTTACAGTGGCTCAAGAGTGAAAGAGTGTCTGCATCTTCATCCCTCTCTTTTCTCTCCTTTGCGCTGCGACTCAGGCAGCCTCCAGCACCAGTGCGACAAGCGACGACTGCCCTTAGAGCACCTGGGAGGTTCTCTGCAAGTTCTACAAACCAGACGCTAAAACAGAGCTAAGGCATCCTTTAAGCTCGGTGGGTCTTGGAGCTCTTGGTGTTTTGCGCAAGTCCAGGTAAGGGAAGCTAGCCTTATTTCCAACGAAAATCCTTATATTCATGATTGAGATGATGGGGGCGACGTGGTCGCCGGTTTTTCAACTGTTATTGTATAATCCTCTTTTTTTGAACGATATCGCCGATTTTGGCGTTGTTTTTCGAACTCCCCTGTTTTTGGTGTTGTTTGAAGCTGTTTGAGATTTAAATGTGAAATACATGTGCTATTCGAAAATCTGAACCTTTGAAATGACTGTTGTTGTGATTTGAATCATTCATTTGAGTGGTATGATGTTTTGAATGTTGTGGATATGGGATCGAGGCATAGTATTTTCAGGAAAGAAAATACCGTGTAAGATCGTGTGTAATGTGTATTGACTAGGGACCTGTCTAGAAGGAGATATCCTGACTCTGCTGAGATAATGGAACCACATAGAGGAAGTTATTCAGTTGGTGAGAGTCGAAGGAGGTTCATATGAATGGGTGAGTCGTGTGAAAAAGAACGAGCTCGGCCTGTCTTATGAATTAACCCTGTCATACTAGGAGAGTGAAGATATTGAGATTCATTTATGCGCATGGCTGTGTGAGTTTCACAGCGACCCTATGTGGGTGATGTAGTATGACAGGTGCAGATCTCTGGGTCTGAGTCAACGCACGAGTCTTCCGGAAGTAGTGTCAAGTGTCTTGTGTGATGAGTCAGTGGAAGTCTGACGTGAGAAATGAGGAACATTGAAATTGTTAGACACTTGATGCATTATGTGAAATAGAATGACTCTTGAGAATATTGTGCAATATGTGTTTTAGTTGATGGTTTACGTGGGTGTCTTTAATTTGTTTCATCTTGATTTTTAAAGTATAATATCTAAACTCTTTTTCAAATGTCTAGCTTACCCTGTGGTGTTTCCTTCGGTGTTGTGTTTGGCTCTTTCTTAAACCTGTGATGATCGTGTATAATTTACACGGGAGCAGATGATGTTGCAGGAAGCAGAGCTCCTCAGTGAGTGGTCGCCGGAAGGAGATCGCCTGTTTCTACTTCTGTTAGGCGATCACCCTTTTGCTGTCTTCTGATAGGAGATCGCCCTCTTCTGATAGGAGATCGGCCCCTTCTGATAGGAGATCGCCTGCCTTGCTATTTTACTGTATTTTTGTTTACGTTTTCTGGAAAAGTGACCGAATTTGTATTAAACTCCCTGTGAGGAGAAACTTCTTTACATATATATATAATTTTGTTCACTTCAATCTATTTGTTACCTTTATTTTCATTATATAAATATGAATAGTATTTTGGCGGGATGTTACATATCTAAGGCTCAACCCACACCTTGATACGCGTGGTTTTTGGAACCCACTATGGTTGATCCAGCATCTTGACCACATGCTAAGTGCACTTTCGGCGATCATGTACCCCATAGGCGATTGGCGATCATGTGTACTCTAAGCGATTGGCGATTATGTGAAATCTTCGCACACGGTGATCATGCGCAAAATAGGCGATCTCTGATTTCATACGGGGGAAGTCAGAGGACGCCGCCTTCTTCAACAAAAGGCGATCTCATCGACTTCTAAGCTACACCTTCCTTTCTCTTAGCCTTCTTGATTCTCGTGCCTCCCTCCCTTGAATCACACCCACTTGATTACCTCACGATAAAGTCATCGCACCTGACTACTTGGTTGGTACAATGGTCAACCGATCGCCCTCTACCAGCTGATCCCAGACCTTGGGCGACGTCCGAGGTCTGACCACTATGATATTTTCTATTTTTATGTCCTTTTTATTTTAAATAATAACATACTCAGAAATTATTTAAAATCTATCACTTCTATTCCAATTAATTTATAGGTCCTTACATTCTCCCCAACAAGAAAAATTTTCGTCCTCGAAAATGAACTTACCAGAAAGGAGATAGGGACAGGCTTCCCTCATTTACCATACAAACATAGCTATTCATTAGTTAACCTTACAGGCGACTTAAAGCAGAACCACCTCCAAAAGGGGCCAACACTATACCACAAAATTGGTTGACCCTTGCCTAACCTGAGTGTTGCTTGCCTCCTCCATCATTAAAACACCTAATATATACCTGCAAACAGACTGAAGACTTATGGGGAAACTCAGCTTCCCACTCCAGCTATATGCTCCTTCATGTACTTAACCACAACCAGCTCATAACTTGACATACCCAAGCAAAATTCAACATAATCCAACGCTTGCTGCTCCCTCTTACTACTCCAATACTTCATCAAGTTCCATTCTACATCCCTGCATATGGAATATGCTGCATTAATATCTTTCTAGAAATCAACCTCTGCGTCTCAATCAAAACCATCCATCGATTTCCCAATTGCAGATCTAATTCTCATGCTCCTTAAAGGAAAATACCCTTGGTTCACCACTAAACTACATAATTCTGCACCTTATAAAGACAAGGTACCCGCAAAACTTCCTATCCATATTAGTTAAAAAGTTGTTCCTGTTGCTGTTTACTTTCTAAATCATTATTATGACTTCTTTTACCAACCCGCCTTTCTGCTCCCATTATTACCTCATTTTTCAACGTATACATTGAATGCATTGATTTTGGGTTCAGGTGCCAATCCGAAAAAAAAAACATACGAGAACGAACGCACCCTATATCTCAACCACAACCATACAAGTAGTGGAGCCGATTGGAAAATTTTCTCTGCATCCAGAATTTCTTGCTTAAAGACAACTCTATTCCTCTTCTCCCAGATACAACATACCATTGCCACCCAGAATCCTCCCAAAAACCTACCTCTCCCACCGTCTTGCCTTGGTCCACAGAAATGGAGTAAAGTCTAGGAAACAAAGATTTAAGGTTAGAGTTAGTGGCCCACACATCCTCCTGAAATCTAACATTCTCTCCATCTCCAACTTTCCAAACGATAACTTTTTTGGAACCAACCATCATCTTCACCCTCCTCGCACACTTTACATACATCTCTCCACCACCACGATTGATATTTCAAATGAGCTTGGCTTCTTCCAAGTTCCGAGCCACATTTGGATACAAGAATATCTTTCCATTTCCCTTTTTCATCACTCATCATCCACCATTTCCATTTTGCCAGAAGAGCAAAGTTAAAATTTTTGATATCTCTTAAATTCTTCATGTGCTGGTATGCAAATCCTACCATTAATCTCAACATCCCATCATCTTCCATTACAAAGTCCTTAGCCTGATCGGTGCCTAGCAATTCCACAATACGTTTCAGACTAGGGTCCTCTAATTGCTTATCCTTTATCATTCCAATGAAATCATTAGTTATAGTTAACTTACTACAACTAATATGGTTAACATGAAATTCCACTCCCAAGTTTAAATCTCTGAACTGCTCGATCAGCTTCTGCTCTTCAATCATCATGATTGATACTTGCATTGATTTTCTACTCAAAGCATCTGCCACTACATTGGCCTTCCCTGGGTGATACATAAGTTGGAAATCATAATCTTTCATAAACTCCACCCCTTTTCTCTACCTCATGTTCAACTCTTTCTGATCAAACAAGTATTCATTGAACATCTGAAATTGAGTTTCATACAATTACTGTCTTCAAATTTTCAAAACAACACCACCCCTGCCAACTCTAAATCATAAGTAGAATAATTTCTTTCATGAAATTTGAGTTGCATTGAACATATGCAACTCCTGTCTTCTCTCGTATTGAGACACAATAAAATCTTTGATGTGAAGCATCATACTAAACCTCAAAAGGCTTGTCTTCTGCACATCTTCTGCCTTAGCAAAAATATGGTTTTATCCAGATCTCAGATAAAACTTGAGAACACTGAGGTTTCCTGTAACTGATCCCTCAAATCATCAATTACGGTTAGAGGATAGTTGTCCTTGATGGTCAACTTATTCAACTTCTTGTAGTCCATACACAATTGAGACCCTTCATCTTCCTTTTTAACCAACAACAGTGGAAACCCCATGGAGATATATTGGGCTTGACTAACTGCGTCTCTAACCACTCTTCCACTTGTTTTCTTTAGTTCTACCAACTCGACTGGAGCCATTCTGTATGGCGCCATTGACACTGGTCCAGCTCCAGGTACCAAATCAATAGAGAATTCCACTTCTCTCTCAGGCGGTAGTCCAGGTATTTCTTCTGGAAACACATCCGTGAAATCCTTCACCACACGTATACTGCCCATATCCTCTTCATTCTTCACTCCCCCTCGAGCTAGGATCGCAAAGCACGTCGCCCCCTTTTTCCAACTCCGACCACCCATGCTGAGCCGATATCACATCTGACTCTTGGAGGTCTGGAAACGCTATTTTCTGACTACAGCAGCCCATGAGAACGTGATTGGTAGATAGCCAATCCATTCCCAGGATAACATCCAGGTCCTGAAGAGGTAGGCAGATCAAGTTTACTTTGAACCTGCGTCCCTCTACTATCACTGGACATTCAGAGCAAACTGTAGAGGTCAACACCTGTCCTGACGCAGGTGTAGAGACCAACAGTTCAAACGGTAACTCCTTCACTAGAAGGGCCAACTCGGCTACACATAGGCTTGACACAAAGGAGTGTGTCGCTCCAAAATCAAACAAGGCTTTTACACCTCTACCAGCTATAAAACAAACACCTTGCACTAGGTTACCTGACTGAGACGCCTCTGCTCCTGTCATGGCAAACACTCTCCCTGCTGCTTGTGGTCTACTACCCCCATTCCTCAACTACTGAGAACCAATGGGTTGAGTCATCCTATTTCTGCTAGGACAATCTCTAGAAATGTGCCCCATCTTTTGGCATGTGAAACATCTGGGTTTCCATGTTTGTTGCTGCTGAAACTGGGGCGGAACTGCTCCTGCCCGATGTGGTGGAGGTCTCGCATAAGGCTTGCTTTGTGGGTGCTGCACCTTGGCCTTCCCACTGGAAGAACCCCCTGGGTGTGATCTGATCACCCGAGAATTACCCCTTTCCAAGGTTTCCACCATCTTTGCCTTCTCTACTAAGGCATGAAACTCCCTGATGCACGTGGGTGCTATGGTCTTCTTCAGCTCATGCTTTAAACCTTCTTCAAACTTCCTACACCTCCAAGCCTCAGAGGTAGCTTGGGTATAAAATCTGGCTAGGTATTCAAACCTAGCAGCATAAGCGTTCATGGACATCTCCCCTTGCTCCAACCTGAGAAATTCAGCTTCTTCGCAAACCTTGCACTATCTGGAAAATATTTCTCTAGGAACCTCTCTCGTAAACTTTCCCAATCTAAAACGTCAGCTCTGGCTTCCATCATCTGCTGAGCTCCCATCCACCAGAACTCGACTTCTCCAGATAGCAGATAGGTGGCGAACACCAATTTCTTCTCTTCAGAGCAAGAGGTCGCCCTAAAGATTTTCTCCAACTCCCTGACCCACTAATCTGCTTGATCAGGGGTAGCATTCCCACTGAACTTGTGTAAGGACCTGTAAAATTTAATTGGAATAAAAAGGGTTATATTTTAAATGAATTCTAAGTATGTTTTATTTAAAATAAAAAGGAAGGAAAGTTAAGTTTAGAAGGCTATGAGATCGTCTAGTAGTGCATGATCGCCAGGGCGCGAGGACGTCGCCAGGGCGCGCGAGGCATGTGGACGTCGCCAGGGCGCGCGATGCATGTGGACGTCGCCAGGGCGCGCGAGGCATGCAGGCATCGAGCGGGCGAGAGGCATGCGGGCATCGCCAGGGTGCGAGGCATGCGGGCATTGCCAGGGCGCGAGACATGCGGGCATTGCCAGGGCTAGACATCGGTCGTCTCCCAGATGGAGACATCGGTCGTTCGCCAGTATGAGACCTCAGTGGATAGTCATCGCGCGAGCGGTCATTGGTGGAAGGTTATCGCGCGATGTCGAGCTTCACACAGAGAAAGTGGGACCCAGACTCCCAGCATGAAACGTCCTGCACACGTGCCACGTAGACAAAAGGGTGGTTCAGAATAGTGACATCAGAATGTTGGCATGCGCAAGAGACACTCGCGGTCGTACTGTTCAGAGCAGTGGTTGGCATGCACAAGCGACAACAGTGGTCGTACTGTTCAGAGCAGTGGTTGGCATCCACAAGCGACAGCAGTGGTCGTACTGTTCAGGGCAGTGGTTCTCAGGCTTTCCTGCAGAAGGGGTGGCAGCGGCAGCATACGTGGACAGGTAAGCTGGGATTCAAAAGCCACTGCGGGAAGGCAAAGAGTGTTACAGACTCAAGAGTGTTAGAGTGAGTGCAAAACTTCCTCCCTCCCTTCTTCTCTCCTTTGCGTTGTGACTCAGGCAACCTCAAGCATCAGTGCGACGAGCAACGTTTGCCCTTGGAGCACCTGGGAGATTCTCTGCAAGTCCTTCAAACCAGACGCAAAAACAGAGCCAAGGCATTCTTTAAGCTTCGTTGGGTTTCGGAGCTCCTGGTGTTTTGCGCAAGTCCAGGTAAGGGAAGCTAGCCTTCATTTTCAATACAAGCCATAGATTAGTTGTTTCTGAAGTGAGGGCGACGTGGTCGCCGGTTTCGTTTTCATCTTCGTGAATGCTCTGTTTCTATGTGTTTGGGCGACGTGGTCGCCGGTTTTATATACAGACTTCGAAATACCTTGTTTTTGAACCAGTTCGCCGGTTTTGGCGTTGTTTGCGAACTCTCTGTTTTTGGTGTTGTTTTGAAACTGTTTGAGGCTTAAATGCGATATTCGAAAATCTGAACCTTTGAAATGATTGTTGCTGTGATTGAATCATTTATTTGAGTGGGATGATGTCTTGAATGCTGTGAATGTGGGATCGAGGCATAGTATTTTCAGGAAAGGAAATACCGTGTAAGATCGTATGTAATGTGTATTGACCTGGGGCTTGTCTAGAAGGAGATATCCTGACTCTGCTGATATAATGGAATCACGTAGATGAAGTTATTCAGTTGTGGAGAGTCGAAGGAGGTTCATATGTATGGGTGAGTCGTGTGAAAAAGAACGAGCTCGGCCTGTTATATGAATTAACCTTGTCATACCGGGGGAGTTATTGACATTGAGACTATATGCGCATGGCTATGTGGATTTCACAGCGACCCTGTGTGGATTTCACAGTGGTATGGTATGACAGGTGCAGATCTCTGGGCCTGAGTCAACGCACGAGTCAATCCGGAAGTAGTGTCAAGTGTCTTGTGTGATGAGTCAGTGGAAGTCTGACGTGAGAATGAGAAACTTTGATTTGATAGACACTTGATGAATGTTGAGATTTTAATGACCTTTGAGGAATCGTGCAATATGTGTTTAGTTGATGGTTCACGTGGGTATCTTGAATTTGTTTTACCTTGATTTTAAAGTTCATATCTAACTCTTTTTAAATGTCTAGCTTACCCTGTGTTTTCTTTTGTGTTGTGGCCTCTTCTTAAACCTGTAATGATCGTGTATAATTTACACGGGAGCAGATGATGTTGCAGGTTGTAGAGCTCCTTAGTGAATTGTCGCTGGAAGGAGATCGCCTGTTTTCTATTCCCGATAGGCGATCACCCTTTTGCTGCTTTCTGATAGGAGATCACCTTTCTGATAGGAGATCGCCCTCCTAGCAGGAGATCACCCTTTCTGTCAGGAGATCGCCTGTCTTTCTATTGTATTGAATTTTATTTATATTTCATGGAAAAGTGACCGAATTTGTATTAAACTCCCTGTGAGGAGAAACTTAATTATTTATATAAAATTTTATTCACTTTAATCTATTTGTTACTTTTATTTTCATTATATAAATATGAATAGTATTTTGGCGGGATGTTACAACTTGGGTGGGTTGTGCCTGAGGAACTCGGTCAGTCCCATCTGCTCCTGAGGCTGACCGATGTGGGAAGCTGTTGCAGCCGATCTGGCGGTCTCCCAATGCTGCATTGCAGCTTGATGATTATGAGTCATTGCCGCATTCTGCTGCTGGATAGCACTCGCCATCATCTCAATGGCCCTAGCGATCTGGCCCATTTCCGAAGAAGGTTGGGGAGGGGTAGGCGGTCTAGGAGCCATTTTCTGCGTAAGATTAGGAAACTATTTTTCTCTAATCATACTCCTATAAAATGAACTTGATAACGAATCAATTCATTTAGAAGACCACACTAGGTCTTACAAAGGTCAGCATCTCAAATCCATCTAGAATTTGAGTTTATCAGCCGATCATGATACTTACCCAAGCATATCACCAAAACAGCTAATGGTATGAACCATCAATCCCAAACAACCAATTTCAATCAATTACAAAAACACTCAATAAAATGCAAGAAATCACACCAGAATTCAATATATGCTAAACATATAACTTTCATAATTAAGATTGAGAATCATCTTGATCCAGTTATGAGTGTGCACCCTCACTACTTTATCAAGATTCTTTCATTCTAAATACTAAAATTTTCAGTTAGAGCATATATTCACTACAGCACACACAAAATTTCAATAAGAAAACCTTCAAAACCTTTCACTATAGCTTTTATTTAAAACCCCAATAACATTTGTGAGAAGGAGAAACACAATGGATCCACTGCCCGCAGGTCATCCTAAGCACGAACTGCTCTAATACCATTAATGTAACGCCCCTCAGAATTTTTGTTCATTTTTATATAATAAAATAAAGGTGACACAATAATATCAAAAATTTAACATAGATATATACATAATATAATTCATCCATTAATACAAACGTGCCTCAAAATAATATCCCTTTTTGAGGAAGTTTTAATACATCTCCATACAGGAGTTTTCAAAATAAAACAAAACAACAGCATTCAAAACCGGCGATCTCCTCCTCCAGAAAATGCTCACTGAAGAGCTCTACTACCTGCAACCTCATCTGCTCCTGTGCAAATATACACGATCATCACAGGTTTAAGAAAAACAACCACGATACAAAACAAAAGGGTAAGCTAGATATTTTTAAAAACTTTAAATATGAAACTTTATATCAATAGAAAGCATAAATCTTCACACCATTCATAATCTATATCAATTTCAACCATCAACATCCCCATATTCCACAAACTCGTCAAGTGTCTATTCAATACATTCAATACTCATGGTTCACATGTCAGACTTTCCACTGACTCATAACACATAGACACATGACTCTACTTCCGGAAGACTCGTGCGTTGAACTTAGCATCCAGAGACATGCACCTGTCATACCACACCACTGTGAAATCCACACAGGGTCGCTGTGAAATCCACACAGCCATGCGCATACATAATCTCAATATCAATCTCAATATCATCACTCTCTCAGTATGACAGGGTTAATCCATATCACAGGTCAAGTCAGTTATCTTTCAAACGAATTACCCATACATATGGACCTCCTTCGACTCTCACCAACTGAATGACTTCATCTATGTGATTCCATCATATCAGCAGAGTCAGAATCGCCTCATTCACAGGATACTCACAGATCAATACACCCTCATAAAATCTCCACACGGTATTTTCTTTCCTGAAAATACTATGCTTTGATCACTCTTTCACATTCATCCAGTACATCATACCACACGTAAAAGCACAATTCCATCATATAATATTTTGAATCTTTTCTTAAACAATCCCAATCACAGAAACAATCATACCAAAGTTCAGATTTTCGAATATCATATGCATTTCACCTTTCAATCTCAAACAAATTTCAAAACAACACTAAAACAGGGGATTTCGAAATTTGCATTAAAACCGGCGATCACGTCGCCCCACACATAAAAACAGAGCATCGTGAAATAGAATATGAAACCGGCGACCACGTCGCCCTCACTTCAGAACTTACTCGCCTAAAGTTTTTATAAACGAAAATGCTAGCTTCCCTTACCTGAACTTGCGCAAAATCACTAAGAGCTCCAAAACCCACCGAAGCTTAAAGATGTCCTAACCTGCACCATGGAGCCTTTATCACAAAACTGACTATATTACTCATTTTCTACGCTAACAGAGACGATTTCTAGAGCTAAGGGAGTCGCCGGCAACGCCTATGCAGAGGCAACCCTCTCAGGCTCAGATTCGACTCGAAAAACAGAGTAAAATGACTTACTCTGTTCTAGCGTCCTGACGGGAGAACTTGCAGAGACTTCCTAGAAGGACAAAGGCAGTCACCGATCGTAGCACTGGTACGTGAGGATAGCTGCCTCTTCAAGTGGAGGAGAAAGGGGAACTAAATGAGCTGATTCCCTCAGCTCTTAAGGTCGAACGGCTCTTTAGCCTTCTCTGCCATTACCCACTCTCTGAGCAACCTTGCGTGCACACTTCCTTGAACAGTATGACGACGTGGGTTTCTGCGCATACCAACTCTCTGATGCTAACTATTCTGAAACACCCTTTTTGTCTACGTGTCGCGCATGCAGAACATTCATGCTGGGAGCCTGGGTCCTACCTTATCTGTGTGAAACACGACATCGCTCGATGACCATCCACCGACGACTGACGTGCCTCTCATTCCGGCGATGACTAATGTGCCTCTCATCCCGGCGATGACTAATCTTCCTCTCATCCCGGCGATGACTGATCTCCTTCTCATCCCGGCGATGACTGGTTCCTCTTCCTGACGGACGACTGATTCCTCACCCTGGCAGACCACCAATGTCTCACCCTGGCAGACAACCGATGTCTCACCCTGGAAGACCACTGATGTCTCACCCTGGCAGACCACCGATGTCTCACCCTGGCAGACCACCGTTGTGTCCCCCATCCTCGTTGATGACCGATGTTCCTCTCATCCTGTTGGCGATCTCTTATCGCCCTTGTGTGTGACGAGAACACATCGCCTTACTCTGGTCACCGATGTCACATCGTCACACCTTGCTGAAGGTTCATCCTCCCATTATGTTACGTCCAAGGTATCACCTCCACATGGCTTGGTGACGTCGGTAGCTTCACATTTCCAAGAATAGATCAGCACTACTCCTCGTGCGCCCATGCATGCAACACTAAGGACGATTTCTTATGCTCAAGCATAGAGCTTCGCATGCCCAGCGTATCTAAGGCTCAACCCACACCTTGATACGCGTGGTTTTTGGAACCCACTATGGTTGATCCAGCATCTTGACCACATGCTAAGTGCACTTTCAGCGATCATGTACCCCATAGGCGATTGGCGATCATGTGTACTCTAAGCGATTGGCGATTATGTGAAATCTTCGCACACGGCGATCATGCGCAAAATAGGCGATCTCTGGTTTCATACGGGGGAAGTCAGAGGACGCCGCCTTCTTCAACAAACGGCGATCTCATTGACTTCTAAGCTACACCTTCCTTTCTCTTACCCTTCTTGATTCACGTGCCTCCCTCCCTTGAAGCACGCCCACTTGATTACCTCACGATAAAGTCATCGCACCTGACTACTTGGTTGGTACAATGGTCAACCGATCGCCCTCTACCAGCTGATCCCAGACCTTGGGCGACGTCCGAGGTCTGACCACTATGATATTTTCTATTTTTATGTCACTTTTATTTTAAATAATAGCATACTCAGAAATTATTTAAAATCTATCACTTCTATTCCAATTAATTTATAGGTCCTTACACAAGTCATCTCGGCACATGGACCTTGTTTGTGTGCCATGTGGCTGAGCTCCAAGTATATATATATATTAACTCTCATGCATGTGGATAGCATAATCCTCCACGAATAAGACTTATGAACAAAGTAAAGAAACGTAATAGGCTTAGGGGTACATCTAGCATACCTAAATCTGTGATAAGCAAAGTATTAAGGCCCGAGCCCAATAACACTAACGCAACCCAAGTAAAGCTATATGCATAGCACGAAATAGCGTACAAATGGGTGTGTATTAGTGTGAAACACGTGAACGAATGCTTAGGGGCGGCACCTTGCACCAAGATTACGAGGCTAGCCCAATCTGCTTAATGGGCTTAAAGCATGTAACAAATCTGTTATGCACTGATAATCAGTGGCATGCGCTTAAAGATAATGATGCTTAAAGATATATATTTATATATATATATATATATGATTACTCACATGTTTGTTACAACTGCATATAGACATGTTTATTAATATCATACAAGATTTTCCTATTATGCGTATATATTTGTTGCACATGCAATACTCCTTAATAGTGCTAACCCTATAAAGATAGGGATGCGCACGTACATATAACAGAAGGAGCACCTACAGTTTGGGACCTGATGGTTGTGGGTGCCTGTAGCAGGTGATTTTCTGTTAGAGATATAAAATAATGTACTGATTTTCGGTTAAGATTTGTTTATCTCAAGTGCAACAGGTACATGACACGCTATAAAAAGGGGCTTCAGGTCCTAGATGAAGGTACGCAATAACGCAATCCTTAATACACTCATGAATACTGAGATTACTTGTGTACCGACCAGTCCTCGGACACCGAGAACAGGTAGTAAAGGGCGAACCACGTCAGCTGGGTCCCACAGCATGGGCCAAAGCCACGTAAGGAATGGACCCCATTAGAGGGTGATCAGTCACCGGTGTGTTCCCTCAGAGAAGGGTGATCAGTCATCGGTGTGTTCCCTCAGAGTAGGGTGATCAGTCATCGGTGTGTTCCCTTGGAGAAGGGTGATCATTCATTCCCCTCAGAGTAGGGTGATCAGTCGTCGGTGTGTCCCCTGGGAGAAGGGTGATTAGTCATCAGCATTTTCCCGCAGGGAAGGGTGAGTAGTCGTCAGACCACCAGGATGGGCTGAGGTGTCATCGTCACTCAGCAGGTCGAGGAGTCCTCGGCAACAGAGTATGGCGAGGTGACATCGGCCTTGGGTGGAGACGAGGTGACATCGGCCTTGGGGGAAGACCAGTTATCAGTAAACCAGTAAACATGCCCAGAGGTAAGGAGAGGCCTGGATCACGAAGTGCCTATGCGGGTAGCAGGGAGAGCACAGTTGGGTGTAGAGTCCTGAGGGGACGAGTACTCACCAGAGCTAGGGTTTTCCCAGTGAAGCTACATGTATGGCACGTAAACAGTGAAGGCACTCCCAGAACAGGTGGCCCCAGAGACTAGGTGCACAAGGAGGCACCCAGGTGGTCACCCTGTGAGAGTTTGCACTCCAGAGAAGGAAACCTTATGTGCTAGATTACCCTAAGTTTGGGTGATAGCGGCGCAGGGGTATTCCAGTAAACCCTAAATATGGCTAGCAGCGCAGTAAACCCTAATTAGGGCTAGCGGCGCTAAGACTATATAAGGGACAGTAAAATACTTCAGAAAGGGACGCAGTTTCTAGACCTAAACACAGAGAGAAACTTATACACTTGGTGTGCTTGCCTTACACTGACTTGAGCGTCGGAGTGCAAACGGCCTCTAGGGCGCCCCCTTTCTCTTTTGCAGGTGCAGATTGCTTTGAAAGAACCAGGCACGTATCAACGTGGGGAAGGAGGCGTGTGAGTGTCGTGAGTCAACCGACAGGCGGGTCAACCGGCAAGAACATTTGGCGCCCACCGTGGGGCCGGAGTAAAACGAAGGTCCCATACACAAGAACGAGAGTAGAAATCGCAGAGAATGAGGAATACCAGACATGGATCTGTTCCGCCGAATGGAGCCGACGGCGTTACCATGCAACAAATCATGGAAACGATGCGCGTCCTCCAAGAGACGGTGGCAGAGTCCAGGGCGCAACAGGCGCGGATGCAGGAGGACCTGGCCGCCTCTCAGGCCAGGAATGAGGAGTTGCACAAGGCAAATGAGGAGATGCACTCGAGTCTGCACCACATGCAGCAAGCTGGGGGTCGCGTGGGAGAGGATCAAGCTCCACTGACGCCCCCAAGGGCCTTCCCTATGCCTTTCTCCCCTGAGATCATGAACACAGTGGTGCCTCCCAACCTGGTGGGAGTGAAGGCGTCGTTCACGGGGAAGGAAGATCCAGAAGCGCATCTGATAGCCTTCCACACCCAGATGATGTTGTCTGGAGGCTCAGACGCTGTGTACTGCAAGGTGTTTATGAGTACACTGAGTGGAGTAGCTATGGAGTGGTTCGTGAGCCTGCCAGAGGGCCACGTCACCTCCTTCCAGCAGTTTTCGAAGCTGTTCACAGAGCAGTACATCGTCAACAGAGCGCCACCGATGGTGTCCTACGACCTGTTCGACGTGCGCCAGTACCAGGGGGAGTCGTTGAAGGACTACCTCAACCGTTTTGGTGCGCAGGTAGTAAGGTTGCCCAGCAAAGACGAGGACATGCTGGTGCATGCATTCAAGAAAGGTGTGCTGCCAGGTCTTTTCAGTGAATCGCTCATCAGAGACCACCCTGCCACCTTCACTGAGATTCGGCGACGCGCGGTGGCGCATATTGTAGCAGAGACGCAGGTCTCTGAGAAGAAAAGCAGTGCTGCACCGCCCAAGCCGCACGAAGGACAGGGGAAGCAGCAGCGACACGCATGGGTGCATGAGGCCAGAGAAGGGAAGAAAGCGCAGGGCAGGTCTCGCCCCTACACACCCAGGAAGGATCAGGCCAGGGGGCGTGCAAGGGAGAACAATACACCCCCCAGGTATGATTTCATGATAGAGTTGGCGGAGCTGATTGCAATTCCCGCTGTAGCTGCAAGACTCCGAGTACCAGAGAAAACTGACAAGGTGCTTGGAAGTAGGAAGGATGACTGGTGTGAATTCCATCAGGCTTATGTACACACACTCTACACCTGCCTGGCGCTGGGGCATCAACTTGCTGAGTTGGTGAGAACAGGTCTCCTAACCGATTACCTGAGGGAGCCGCAAGGTGATCGCGCTTCGGGGTCCCAGGCAGGTGACCTGCAGCATGAGATCCCTGTGCACGGGGAAATCAGGTGATGGAGGGAGCTACGCTAAGGGGGCTCCCAGGTAGCTCGGGGGGAAGCTGAAGCAGAGGGCATGATCGCTACTCGTGAGGTCGGTCATCGCCAATGAAAGGGGACCCAACATATATACACCCAGTTAAGATGTAAAGTAGATGCGTTCTCGCGCTATACACTGTAAACAGTTGAATACACCAGGGGGCACTCTTTTCCCTAAGGAGGGTTTTTAACGAGGTCACCCAATAAAAAAAAAAAAAAAAGACTTTAGTACATAAAGTGTGTGTTTTCCAGTTTAAAGTTCCCCTTGCCCCAAGCACAAGTGCAGGTGATAAGTGGTCAGTACCAAGTGACCACCACCTACAGATCAGCGCCTAGACAAGCGCCTGGGAGCAGAGTACGAGAGGTCATCGGTGGTTATTCATCGCACGATCAGTCATCGCCCCATGAAAGCACGATCACTCATCGGCGCATGGTCATCGGGGTCTTGCCAACATGTGTTAAGCTGGGACCCAAGCTCCCAGCGAGAGCGTTACGCATGCACCTCGCATGATTCCAGAAGAAGAGCTCCTCGCTGGTGGGAACGTGCATGAAACAGTGTGATGAGGCCATGCAGGTAGGATGCGCCTGGAGAGTGCGCTCAGACCAGCCACACCAGGTGCTCTCCTGGGAGCATGCGCCCACTCAGAGAACAGTGGGGAAAAGTCCTCTTCCTCTGCTTCTTACAGCAAGGTTGAGGCGAGAGAAAAGTCCTCTTCCTCTGCTTCTTACAGCAAGGTTGAGGCGAGAGGAAAAGTCCTCTTCCTTTGCTTCTTACAGCAAGGTTGAGGCGAGAGAAAAGCCCTTTTCCTCTGCTTCTTACAGCAAGGTTGAGGCAAGAGATAAGTCCTTTTCCTCTGCTTCTTAAAGCAAGGTTGAGGCGAGAGAAAAGTCCTCTTCCCTCGACTCTTACAGCGAGGTTGAGGCGAGATAGAACCTGTCACTTGGGGTTAGAGGTCTCGTGAGTGGAGAGGTAGGTTCGTAGAGAACACCTCCACTTCGAGTGAGAACTTCCAATGTGAAAGAAGGGTTCGTCCAGAGAAATCCTCCTCGCCTGTGAGCAATGTGAGGTCATTTAGAACCTGTCACTTGGAGTTAGAGGTCTCGTGAGTGGAGAGGTAGGTTCGTAGAGAACACCTCCATTCCGAGTGAGAACTTCCAACGTGAACAGAAGGGTTCGCCCAGATAAATCCTCCTCGCCTATGAGCGATGTGAGGTCAGATAAATCCTCCTCGCCTATGAGCGATGTGAGGTCAGTTAAGTCCTCCCTCGCCTGTGAGTGATGCGAGGCAAGATCGAACCTGTCACTTGGGGGTTAGAGGTCTCGCAAGCGGGAAGGTAGGTTCGTCAAGAACACCTCCCCTTCGAGTGAGAACGCCCAACGTGAACAGCCAGGCTCACCAGTTAAGTCCTCCCTCGCCTGTGAGCGATGCGAGGCAAGATTGAACCTGTCACTTGGGGTTAGAGGTCTCGTAAGCGGGAAGGTAGGTTCGTCGAGAACACCTCCCCTTCGAGTGAGAACACCCAATGTGAACAGCAAAGTTCACCAGAGAAGAAAGTCCTCACCCTCGACTTTGTACAGCGAGGTGCAGGCAGAGAAAGTCCTCTTCCTCTGCTTTTTACAGCAAGGTTGAGGCGAGAAGAAAGTCCTCACCCTCGACTTTGTACAGCGAGGCTAAGGCGAGATAAGAAAGTCCTCACCTCGACTTTGTACAGCGAGGATGGGGCGAGATAAGAAAGACCTCACCCTCGACTTTGTACAGCGAGGCCGAGGCGAGATCAGAAAGACCTCACCTCGACTTTGTACAGTGAGGCTGAGGCGAGAGGAGAAAGACCTCACCTCGACTTCTGACAGCGAGGCTGAGGCAAGAAAGGTCATCGAGAAGCACTTTTCTTCCCCAAAACACAAGCATCATCTTTGGCGTTCAGGCCCTCTATGTGCTTAGCGCTGGAGTAACAAAGAAGTAAAGCAGAGCCTGAAGCACGATGACTGATCGGTGGTGCACCAACATGCTAGTCGGTGGTCGGTGGTAGAAGCAAGTTCTGCTGCGAGAAGCCGAAGCATTTAGGCCTTTCAAGTCAGTCGTCCAGCATGAATGCATAAAGTTGTTAAAGACAATGTTGAATCACATGCAGAGAGTTAAAAATGGAAAGGGACATGCAGCTGGAGCAAAGATTTCATTCATATTGAAGTCAATGCAGTGAGCCTTTACAGCTAAAAGGTTTATACAAGTTATGAAGCAGAAAAAGAAATTACGCAGAAAAGAAGAAGTTGCAAAGGGAGAAGCTCAAGGAGGAGGAATGATCTTGTCATCGATCACTTAGTCTCTTCGCTGAGAACGATTTCATAGCTCGAGACTGGGGGGCTTGTGATCCGGTCGGTTAGCTAATGACGTCAGCAGCAGACGACCACGTGGACCATTCAAAGGGTGACACGTGGTAGAGGATAGCAGGTGAATCAGAGGGGAGATCACTCAGAACGGTGATCGGTGGTCAGTTGCTAAAGTGACCACCACCAGCAGATCAGTGCCTAGATGAGCGCCTGACAGCAGAGCGCGAGAAGCAATGAAACACTGGTCAGTCATCGGTGCAAGGTCATCAGGAAGAAGGGTGATTAACACCTCTTTGTCGAGAAAGAAGTCCTCAATTCGAACAGAGAGCTCACCAATGAAGTCCTCAGAGGGTAAGAGATGTGGGCGATGACAAGGTGGTGAGATGTCCCTTCAGCGCGCTACTCATGTCCTTACGCGCAGAGCCACGTAGGTCGCCCGGGCCAATGACTTAGTCTCTTTGCTGAAACAAGTTAACAGCTTGAGACTGGGGGGCTTGTGTACCGACCAGTCCTCGGACACCGAGAACAGGTAGTAAAGGGCGAACCACGTCAGCTGGGTCCCACAGCATGGGCCAAAGCCACGTAAGGAATGGACCCCATTAGAGGGTGATCAGTCACCGGTGTGTTCCCTCAGAGAAGGGTGATCAGTCATCGGTGTGTTCCCTCA
Source organism: Phaseolus lunatus (assembly GCA_013389735.1). Taxonomy (NCBI): domain Eukaryota; kingdom Viridiplantae; phylum Streptophyta; class Magnoliopsida; order Fabales; family Fabaceae; genus Phaseolus; species Phaseolus lunatus. The sequence goes on from CM023860.1 coordinate 30,193,233, forward strand.
GAGTAGGGTGATCAGTCATCGGTGTGTTCCCTTGGAGAAGGGTGATCATTCATTCCCCTCAGAGTAGGGTGATCAGTCGTCGGTGTGTCCCCTGGGAGAAGGGTGATTAGTCATCAGCATTTTCCCACAGGGAAGGGTGAGTAGTCGTCAGACCACCAGGATGGGCTGAGGTGTCATCGTCACTCAGCAGGTCGAGGAGTCCTCGGCAACAGAGTATGGCGAGGTGACATCGGCCTTGGGTGGAGACGAGGTGACATCGGCCTTGGGGGAAGACCAGTTATCAGTAAACCAGTAAACATGCCCAGAGGTAAGGAGAGGCCTGGATCACGAAGTGCCTATGCGGGTAGCAGGGAGAGCACAGTTGGGTGTAGAGTCCTGAGGGGACGAGTACTCACCAGAGCTAGGGTTTTCCCAGTGAAGCTACATGTATGGCACGTAAACAGTGAAGGCACTCCCAGAACAGGTGGCCCCAGAGACTAGGTGCACAAGGAGGCACCCAGGTGGTCACCCTGTGAGAGTTTGCACTCCAGAGAAGGAAACCTTATGTGCTAGATTACCCTAAGTTTGGGTGATAGCGGCGCAGGGGTATTCCAGTAAACCCTAAATATGGCTAGCAGCGCAGTAAACCCTAATTAGGGCTAGCGGCGCTAAGACTATATAAGGGACAGTAAAATACTTCAGAAAGGGACGCAGTTTCTAGACCTAAACACAGAGAGAAACTTATACACTTGGTGTGCTTGCCTTACACTGACTTGAGCGTCGGAGTGCAAACGGCCTCTAGGGCGCCCCCTTTCTCTTTTGCAGGTACAGATTGCTTCGAAAGAACCAGGCACGTATCAACGTGGGGAAGGAGGCGTGTGAGTGTCGTGAGTCAACCGACAGGCGGGTCAACCGGCAAGAACAACTTGTTTTCTTATTCGTTCATAAACCCCTTACTGACTTGAGCCTTAGAGCGTGACTGGCCATGAGGGCACCCTTTGTCTCTACAGGTGAAGCATTCAGTAACCAGAGAAGTGCAGATTCCAGGGAGACAGGCGGAGCCTGAACCAAGCACCAGAGTCAACAGCGGCTAGTCAACCGGCAAGAACAACCATCATTAGTAGCATCCTAGTCCTCTTGAATCTTCTTTGCCATAACTCTAGTTGTTGGCCCTGATCTTCTAGTTGTTGGGCTTGTGCTTGGGCCTCTTCCATCACATATTATGAAGGGTCCAAGCACAAAACCTTTTTCAATTAGTTAAACTATTTTTAATCAATTAAAAGATTTTTCAATCAATTAAAAGTGTTTTCAACTAGTTTAAATTTTGTTTCCTGAAACTCTACAGTTTTTCAATCGATTAAAACTGTTTTCAATTGGTTAAAATTCTTCTTACCTAAAAAGTACGAATTTTCAATTGGTTATTTGGAGGAACAATCGATTAAAATTTCTCTGATGAGTTTATCTCTAAAAATTGTTTTGAGTTAGTTGTGTTTCCAAACTTTCAGTTTCAACTATTTCATTTACTAAAAATCTGTTTTTTTATTTAAAGCTTTCGTGTTAGGCATCACTATGCTACTTGACATCTCGGTTAAGCTGACACCTTACTAAAAATCTGTTTGAAACTAAGTGTTTTCAGAAAAATCAACCAGTTATTTTTTCTCTTTTAACCAGTTGTCTTCTTAATAGAACCGAAATTTGTTTTGAATTCTGTCTCTGTTTTAAGTCTATAAAAAGAGGGTTTGGTTTCTGAATAGATATCTATTCACTACATACATACATACATACATACACACATACTTATTTTCAAAGCTTGAGAGAATTATGAGTGAATTGTATTTGGAGAGATTTAAGTCTTTGAGAATTCTTGGTGCTTTCACTTTCATCACTTGCTTGAGGTCAAGGATTCATCAAAGTGTGTTGTTTGGAGGTCCCTTTTAGTCTTTTGAATCTGCAGAAAGGTGTTTTCATTTCATATGTATCACTACTATTTTATAAGATTGTGTTGTTTTGCTTCTAAGATAGTGTTTCTTAAAGTATAGCACTTCTGCAATTTTACAGGGTATGCCTTTAGTTCTTATTGTGTTCAGATTTGTTCTTAGCTATCTTTGTGTGAGATGGGACTGGATGTAGTTCAACTTTGAGTGAACCAGTATAAATCCTTGTGTGCTTGAAAGTTTTCATACTTACTGCTTTCAATTTCTGTCTAATTGTGCAAACTAATATACAAATTTAACTTGTTGTTTCAAGTATCAACCAATTATTTTTTCCTATAGTTTCTATCTTTTCCATTTTTCTGAACTATTTTCAAATTGCTATCTTTGCTTGTGTGACTGATTAACTGGAAAGGTTCTCAAGATTGAAATAATTCTTGCCATATTGAAATTAGAATTTTAATTGGTTATCTTACATTTTAGTTTGTTAAAATTCCTGTCTAATACTTGAAAATTAAATTTGCTCATTTATGGGTTAATCTGCACTTGATTCAAAATTTTAATATGTTCTTTTAAGTTTTTAATTTGTTTTTTTTGAGTAACTGATTTTGAAAATATAATCTGTTGTTTCTGAAAATTAATTTGATAATATTCATCTTAAGTTTCTTTTAAGTTTCTAAAAATTCCTTAATATAACCTTTTTTAATCAGTTGTTTTTTATAATAATCAATTGTCTTTTTTTTTTAAATTACATTCTGTCAAGAAAATTTCAATATGTTATTTCATAAAACAATCAATTATTTTTCTGTCGGGATTGAATTATTTGATCTTTGCAAAAATTAATATAAATACAATTCACCCCCTTTTAAAATTAGACTCCCACAAAGTCAACATTATTCACAATAAATTTAAGATCAATTGGAGGTCTGATTTTTGTTGATGGGTTTACCTCAACCCCATGAGTTGCACAGAAAGCAGTTATTAAAGTAGGAAATCCCAAAGAACCCTTTGCTTTCCGATCATTCTTGTTAACTTCTAATCTAACAAATTTATATATTTCAGGACAAATAATCTTAGAAGATGACATCTGGGAATATTTAGGTCTGACACATGACCAATGTGCACCATGTTAGCTAACATGAATACCATCCAAACTTGAGATAGGGTCTTCATGTTTTTCCTTAAAATTCTCCATGGTTTCCTAGCTGGGCTTATTTCATAGGAGTGATTGACTAGACAAATTTCCCTAGCCACTTCATCATCATTAAAGCCATATGTTCTAGCTCTCAATTGCAAAGGATTTCCCAAAAGGGCACTGATAAAGTCTCTATCAAAGGGCACCCATCTTCCTCTCACTCTTGATCTTATTTCCTGAGTTCTTTCACCTCTTGTCCAAGCATTGGAATAGAACTCATGGAATACTTAAGGATCATACTTGCTTAAGGGCTCTGCTAGCCTCATCTAGTTCCTTCTCTGCAACACATTTAAAAATAAATCATATTGCTCAGGTTGTAGTTGTACTCTTCTCTCTACAATGAAGGCCCAATTTTTTATTTCCTCATATGTTCTTTGTTTTTCTTTGTTGCCAGACCTATTTCGTGATGGTGGCTCATGGGACTCTATTCTCACCCTTTTATCTTTAGCAGTTTGGGCTTCAATGCTCTTTGTACGTCCCATTTGCTACAACATTATAGCTAGATACACCAATATTCAAATATATTAATTTCTAATTTAATAGTCATAAGAATATGGTATTCAAATTCAACTCACATAGTTTAGAAATGTCAAGATTATGTATCCAACTAATTCACATGTTTTGCAATATAATGTTCAAAGAAATACCAAATACTCGTTATGCAAGGACAAATCCAAGTGCATAATTTGAGGCATCACACATGATCACAAAAGGGAGTGTCCAGTCAGGAGCTTTTATAATTGGTGGTGTCACAAGTGTTGCTTTAATGACATCAAATAGCTCTCTGCATCCTTTTTTATAATCAAACGATACATCCTTTTGCAACAAGTTAGATAAAGGTAGTGTTATCATGCAGAAATTCTTGATGAAACGCCTAACCCTACATGACCAAGAAAAGACCTAACCTCCCTTATAGAAGAGGGATAAGGTAGCTATGAGATAACATTCAATTTAGTAGGATCTACCTGAATACCTTTCTTAGAGATATTGTGACCCAAAACTGTACCTTGTGAAACTATAAAATGACATTTCTCATAACTTAATACTAAGTCATTCTCAATGCATCTGTCAAATAGCATCCTTCTATATGCAAAGTTTCCAAAGGGGCAGGTAAAAGTGGTTTTGTGTTAGTCCTCTGATGCTATACAGATTTGGAAATATCTAGAGAAACCATCCAAGAAACAATAATGTTTTTTACCTACTAGACACTCCAACATCTGATTGATGAATGGAAGGGAAACGTAGTCCTTCCTTGTTGCTTGGTTCAGGCATCTATAGTCAATGAAGACTCTTCAACTGTTCTGCACCCTCGTAGAAATAGCTCCTCATGCTCATTATTTACCACAGCCACCCAAATTTCTTAGGAACCACTAGAATAGAGCTCACCCAAGTGTTGTCAAAGATTGGATAAATAATGCTATCTTGTAAAAGCTTGATTACCTCCTTCTTCACTACGCCTTGAATTAGGGGGTTTAACCTCCTCTGAGGTTGTCACACATGTTTTGCCCCTCTAGTAAAGTGCGATGCATGCAAATGGAGGGACTAATCCCTGGAATGTCACCAAGTGTCCATCCAACGGCCTTATTACGCTCACCAATCACTTGTAGGAGCTTCTTTTCGCCCTCATTAAAAAGAGCAATAGAGATGATTACTAGAATAGTCTCCTCCTTGCCCACATGTGCATATTTTAAGTGCTTAGGGAGTGGCTTCAACTCCAGTGATGGTGATTGGATGGTTGACGTTATCAGTCCAGTGCTACTGGAGGCTTTCGCTACCTGCAAAATGTTAGTATTACAACCGTGTATTGTTGTTGTAGGTGTTCCAGCAACACCTGCCCCCCAAATTTTAGTATCATCTACATTATTAGACGCTATAAAATCAACAATTTGAGTGTCTGTTAAGTCACTAGAGTCATCAAAATTACACTCCTCCAAAAACTCTAACATATCATCATTCCCAATATCATCTAAAATGTCTAGATGATAGACAAAAGGGTCTTCTATAGGATGCTTCATTGTGTCTAGTATATTTAATTGTACCAGACTATCACCAAACTCCATGGTTAGAGTGCCAACATGAACGTCTATTTTGGTGTGTGCTATCTTCAAGAAGGGTTGATGTGAACCAAGACCATATAAAGATGACTAAGGATGCCATATATAAAGGGTCATCTCAACCGTCAAAAGAAGACTTCACAAGAAGAAGAAAGGACCATATTCAAGAGCACTTAAATTTCTTCTTATTAGTTTTCTTAAAGATTAGAATATTTTGTAAATAGTTGGTTCTCTTGAAGAATCCTAATAGTAGTATAAATAAAGAAGGCCCAAGCCCAAGAAGCCCAAGCCAAAAAGTCCAAGCCCAAGAAGCCCAAGTCAAGTGAGGGCCCAAGCCCAATCCATGAGCATCAATAGGAGCAAGGCTAAAGCTTTGGGAAATAAGCATCAATGGATGTATCTCTTTTGTAATTTCTTTTGTGTAGTTTTTAGAAGAACATTAAAGAAATGTGTAGACATAGAAATAAGGGGTGTTAATGGACAAAAACAAGTCACACCTTCCATGTGACATAAAAAGTAGGTGTGGATGTAGTTTTAGGAGGTGCCAAAGTAGGAAATCAAGTCACACCTCCCATGTGACTTGAATTGGATCCAATTTTGAATGTTTTGCATTTGAATTTTCCCTCTTCTTTTTCAGCCCTTTAAAACTATAAATAGAGGTGCTTGGTCATTGTAAAATAAGATTGAAGTTAGAAGAGAAGTTACTATACTCAAATTGTGAGTGAATTTTGTGAGACTTGTTCTCCTCTTCCTTGTCTCCTCTTGTGAAGCTTTGGAAGCTCTCAAGTGGCGGCAAATCTGCACTTATCTTGGATCATCACCTCCAAGTGGCGTGTCCATTCCCAATCCATGGCTACAACCACATAAGTTTCATTTTCTTTCATCTTCCATAGCCGACTAAAGCTAAAAGCAAAGTTGGAGCTTGGCAATGCAGTTGATCTTCTTGCAGCTGAGAGAGATGCTGGCATTGAATGAAGCTGATTCCCGTATTGGACAGAAAGAACCTTCTATAATGAAGAGTAGGATGTGAAGGAAAGCCCTCTAGTCAAGTAAGAGAACTGAAATTTTCAAGCCAGTCTAGTCCGTTAGTGGGGGAGTTAACTCGGAGATTCGTCAATCAATTCTTTCTTCTAAAAACGACTCAAAAGAGGGCTTGCTTGTAATGGTGGGCAAGGTAGGTATGTCATAAAGAGGAAGCTTTCGAGCGGGGGAGCTGGGCTGTGAAACTCAATCTCCATCATCAAAGACAAGGAAATCAACTTCACTAGATGGTGAGCTACCTGATTCTTTCACCCTACTGGTTAGTCTTGCCTAGGGAACAATGCTTTACGGGGAACCAGGTCTCCATCTATAAGCCTCGAAATAATGGCAGTTAGTTGCTCTCAATGACGAAGTCTCGAAACAGATTCCCAATTCCATCTCTCGAATAAGAGTATCAGCGGGTAAGACTCCTGCCTGGAGTCACTAAAGAGAGAGTTGCTTACTCGCCAGACTACCGGTGCCGGAGAGTTGACAAGATGCCTGACTTGGGAAGGATTTCAAGCACAACCTAAGAAAGTAGGCAATGGTGCGATCTCTGAAAGAACGGAATGAATCTAGACAAGGAAACACATGGGAGCAAGCGAGTGGTACTCTTCGATAGTTTTTTCTCTCAGTATTTCCGCACATGTTTGAATAGGTCTGCAATTCATATATATCCTGTTTCCATTCATAGTGACAACCCTTGTATAATGCATAGAGATTAGAATTCTAACCTGCAGGAGTCAGGTTTATAGCAATTCCTACAGAAGAAACGGACTCTGTTAGAACTATTATTAGTAATATAGAACCCATATATATGGAAAGTGCTTTGATTAATGCTTGCCTGTGTGCTGTAGGTTCATCAATACTACACGGATCCAAAGTTTGAGGCTCCTTCAAAAGTATCTTAGCTGTAGTATTCAAAGGTCACCACAGTCACATGGACTGGCAACATGAGGATGAGTACTACAAACTTTCTCAATGAATATATCTCGAATGACTTTGATAAGGGTGCTCAGATCTGGGGAGCACAAAGCAGTTGGCTTTATGAGCAAAGGCTCTGGTGCAACGATCCACCAAATGCTGAACCCAAGCATTGCGCACAGGCATAAGATGAACCGCAAGTCCTTCAGGTAAGAATACCTTATTGCTTCTTTCAAATTGATGGATTGAATCCTTGATGGATATGAATCCTCCAAAACATTGGACAATCCTGGCTTTTGTATCGGTGATCGTATGAGGGGAGTGCGACCTAGCACTACTTGGAAGGGGAAAGCTTCCCATGCTGTCATAGGCATCCATTCAGCAAATGTATATACGATCTCCCAATCATTATTCCGATATATCATATTCCGATATCCATTGAACCCCTTATCCAATATAAATGAAAGATTGCATAGGTCATGATGGGGAAGAACTTTTGGTAGAACCTTGTTATCACATAATGTGTTTATACATTTCAATTTGAACCATACAGGCGGGCAAATTCTATTACTAGAGTGATTCAAACTACTACTACCTATTCTATCTTCACTAATCATAGGTATCTTTCTAACTAATGGAGTTCCATTCAACAATTTCATTAATAAATTCATGAAGAAATTCATCATTAGTACCTCTCGCTGTTAGATTCTGTTCCGGCCGCTTGACTCGAACGTGGAGGACTGCCTCGACACTCCTTCGTCTAGCCCTCTGTTCTGCAGGAATGCTCCAAGAACCACCGCCGGAACTCCAAACGCTGCCTGCAAAACACACAGACGGCGCCTCTAGCGGCCGTTGTAGCTCCGACGCTCAAGTCAGGCAACAGGAAGACCAAAACTATATCTGAATCTCTCTGTGAGACCCGTGTGTGACTGAAACTCTCAAATGTGTAAGTTCTGAGAATCTGAAAAAACCTCCTCAATTTCGTTAAGAGTTTGTATATATACCTGAGTCTTTTTCTCTCCTGACGGTTATTCCTCTTGACACGTGGATAACATCTGGTCGTACACGTGTCACCATCTGGAGTATCTGCAGCTGAAACGTTACTTCCACTGTGCCCCTGCGACTAAGTTATCCACACAGGGAGTAGCTTAGTACGCAGGCTACTCTGGGCATTGCAGCTCACACTACACATGGTGGCAGATATGCAACTTATCCTCTGTACTTAGACCATACAACAAGTGCTTGCCAAGTCTTCTCAAACACCCGGCGATGTGCTCTTTCGGCGACTTGCTGACCACCTGATCTCCTAACCTTAGCACACGGCGATCATGTGCAAACTGGGCGATTACTGATCTATACCGGCGATGAGCGATTACTCATCCTCAAGCCGATAGGCGATCACCCCTCAAGGCGATAGGCGATTACCCATCTTCAAGGCGACAGGCGATTACCCATCTTCACAGGCGATTACTCAACATCACAGGCGATAGGCGATTACCATTCTGAGTGATCGCCTCCCTGACTCGCCTGCTATCCTCTACCACGTGTTACTCTGCGAACGGTCCACGTGGTCAACTACTGCTGATGTCATCGACTACCGATGACCGACCGGATCAGATTCAAATTGAATACAGCCTGTTTTATGACTAATACAAATGAGTCCTCCAGAACAAGAGACTGGTTCATCCCTGATCCTGCCGCGGACTTGAACGTGGAGGATGTGCCTCGTCACTCCTTCGTCTAGCCTCCTGCAACTGCGTGTTCTGCAAGAACGCTCCAAGAATCGTCAATGGACCTCCAAACGATGCCTGCCAAACAACGCAGACGGCGCCTCTAGCGGCCGTGTGCACTCCGACTCTCAAGTCAGGCAACAGGAACACCAAAAACTCTCACTGAATCTCTCTGTGAGACTCGTGTGTGCTCAAATCCACTCTCTCTCTCTCTCTGTTACTCCATTCTGTATCACTGTGCAACGTGTATAAACGCTCCCACAATGACCCAGAAACTAAGTGTAGTGAATTTGTGTAAACTGGTAATCTGAAAACTTGTGTGTAAACTATGTAAGCTTGTAATCTGAAAAGAACTCCCTCCTTACCTTACATGACGTGGAGTGCTTTATACCTGGGCCGCGCCTCTCTCCCAGATGGTGACACATGGAGGCATGCAGCTGGCATCTACCGTACACGTGTCACACCTGGAGGGCTTCTGCGCTTCTCTCTGTGCGGGCCGCATGCTCCCAGGAGAGCGCCAAGTGTGGCTGGTCTAAGCTCACTCGCCAGGCGCATCCTGCCTGCATGGCCTCGCCGCACGTCCTCTAAGTGGGCATCATGCGAGGTGCATGCGTAACGTTCTCGCTGGGAACCTTGGTCCCAGCTTAACACGCGTTGGCAAGAACCCCAATGACCGATTGCCCTCTGCATGCACTTACGACCGATCGCCCTCCACACACACTTACGACCGACCGCCCTCTGCACGCACTAATGCCCGATCGCACTCTTCATGCACTAACGCCCGACCGGTGCCTTATAACTTTCCCCCGATGACCGGGCGGTGGCTCATAACTTCACGCTCTGCTTCCAGGCACTTATCTATGCTCTGAACCGGGAGTGGTGGCCACTTGGCATCTGACTACCGATCACCGTTTTAGGTGATCTCCTCCCTAATTCACTTGCTCTTTCTACCACGTGCCACCCTGTGCATGGTCCACGTGGTGCTGCTGACGTCATCAACTACTGATGACCGACCGGATCAATCCCCAATCTCAGTAGTACGGATTTGACCATTCAAAGAGAGTTTTTTTAAAAGTCCATCAATAGTATGGACAATGTGTTCTCCCAAACAACAATTCTTCATAGCAAATGAAATATAGATTTCATGTATATATCTAGTATACGATAATGATGGGCATATTTTTGCCATCTCCTTATCCAGATCATCTAAAACATAATCTAAGAAGACATATGAGAGAAATCCTACCGGAGGAATAGTAAATGAAGTGAGGACATTGACTTCACTTCCATCAGTATCTATGATAGGTAAATCATTCAATTGAGTGATTAGTTCTAGAACACTTTGATCTCTAATTATATGGGCTAATTTAGCATTGTAAATGCTTTTTTTTAAGCTCATAAATGTGCGGTTAAGATCAAGCTTATATAGTTGATTAACAACTCCCCTGGAACAGACTTGATCATAACATGATTGGAATCGATATCTAAATTCTAATGAGTTATCACTGATCCTGCCGCTTGACTCGAACGTGGAGGATTGCCTCGTCACTCCTTCGTCTAGCCTTCTGTTCTGCAGGAACGCTCCAAGAACCACTGCCGGAACTCCAAACGCTGCCTGCAAAACACACAGACGGCACCTCTGGCGGCTGTTGTAGCTCCGACGCTCAAGTCAGGCAACAGGAACACCAAAACTATATCTGAATCTCTCTGTGAGACTCGTGTGTAACTGAAACTCTCAAATGTGTAAGCTGTAAGAATCAGTAAAAAACTCTCCCTAATTTCGTTAAGAGTTTCGTATATATACCTGAGTCTTTCTCTCTCCTGACGGTTATTCCTCTTGACACGTGGATAACATCTGGTCATACACGTGTCACCATCTGGAGTACCTGCAGCTGAAACGTTACTTCCACTGTGCTCCTGCGACTAAGTTATCCACACAGGGAGTCGCTTAGTACACAGGCTACTCTGGGCGCAACCAAGTCTTCTCAAACACCTGGCGATGTGCTCTTTCAGCGACTTGCTGACCACCTGATCTCCTAACCTTCACACACGGTGATCATGTGCAATCTAGGCGATTACTGATCCATATCAGCGATGAGCGATTACTCATCCTCAAGGCGATAGGCGATTACTCCTCCTCAAGGCGATAGGCGATTACTCATCCTCAAGGCGATAGGCGATTGTCATTCTGAGTGATCGCCTCCCTGATTCACCTACTATCCTCTACCACGTGTTACCCTGTGAATGGTCCACGTGGTCAACTGCTGCTGATGTCATCAACTACCGATGACCGACCGGATCAATCACTAATAGGGTGATTCCTTTTGATGAAAAGTAAGATCATATACCCAAGAGCCTTGAAGACCAATTCGTCTTCTTTTGTTGCTACAAGAGAATAATAACTGTTCATGAATGTTCCATCTGGTTTAAAACCCTTGAATCCAATGACATATTCATAAGCTTTGTTTTGTACACAAGTCAACATCAGTGGTGAAAATTGTAACTTATAGATATTTCATCAACCTATCAGAGGTGATTGGAAAATCACATAAGATAAGATAAGCTGATGAATGGCTATTTTCTATTCCATAAGGGTACGCCAAAGGGGGGTTACTTTCTAGCTTGTTGACTTCACTATGACCTTCCCCACCTAATCTTCCTCCACTCCATATAGGCGGGGTATAGGAGAAGCCCCAAAACTACGCTTGAAGCTTCATTCAGATTGATTCCAGTCGCTGCTACGCCACATCAATCCATTATGGCTCGACCCTCTTAGCAACTACGGATTCTCCGGGCAACCATATTTGCGTGGAATTACATTAGTACATTAATTAGACGAGCAGGAGCGTATGTACCCCGATTCGTACCAAGTTTTCTCTGTCGGGCATGGAGAAAGCTCCAAGGATTGACCCACTCTACAACCCTAATTCATCATCATTGGGGCTATTCTCTTGAAAGAATAGTGTGATAGAAGCATATCTGTTTATGCCTATCAAACAAAAAGTAAGCGTGTATGCGGTCCGCCAGTCTTTGACTTTGAAGGCTGGTTTTCGAGCGGAATGGTTTTGACCTTGAAAGTCTTTAGGCTTCGACCTGCCAAATTAGCCTAGACCTATTCTAATAGATTAGGCCTAGATTCCCCAACTCCTAAAAAAATTAATTTGGATCATAATCGCAATTTTGTTCGATTCAGCAGTAGTTGGAATGGTGTATCCAGCAGACGGTCTTTCATCAGTAAACGATGTGCTAGTCTTTGTTGGTGAATGGCTATCTGGTGTTCAAGTCTCCGATCCTTGTCCTTCTATCTATTAGTGGTGGTATCCTAAGATTCCAGTTTAGAAATGATCGATTTCTGTGCGTAGCGTAGAAAAGAAAGGCCATTCCTTCACGGGCTTACTTAGTGCTTGTGCGGCTCGGTTTGAACTCGACCTAAACAACAACGGCTAACGAGCCCTTGAGAAAGCCCCCTTGGTAGGTAAAGTCAAGCACGTTAGCTCTTTGAAGTGAAGGCGCGCATCCTCTTGCTGGGAGAGGAGAAATTGTTTTGATTCAAGGTGGATCTCTTTTTTGTTTGCCTTTACGAGTTGAGTAAAAAAAAATATCTCGTTATTTAAGGTAAGGTTATAACACTCTAATGACAAAGTGTCCGCTCACTGGCCCTTTGAATCTGGAGATGTAGTTGCATGTACTGATTCTCATCGAGATTGGGTTGGTCTTCAGTGTACCGCTTGTGTAGCCTATGCGAAGCAAACAAGCAAGGATTGAGGCAAAAGCCGCGTTCGCGCATTCGTTGGTTTTCTTGCTGGGTACAAGATCGAAAAGAATGCATTGGATGGATGCCCGGGAATTGAGAAGGAAGGACGCTTTCGCGAAAGGCCATAGGGAGATACCGTCTGTGATCCATGGATCTCTGATCGGTAAACCGTATCCAAGCTCCGCGGCTAGTCTGCGCTCTTTGAACTTTGAAAACTTAGCGAACTGAAACATCTTAGTAGCTAAAGGAAGGGAAATCAACCGAGACCCCGTTAATAGCGGTGAGCAAGAGCGGATTGGGGTTTGAAGAAAAAAAAACACGAAGCTTCATTTCTCTTTCGAGTATGATAAATTCCTCAACACCAAAGTGTTCACTTCTTTTTCGCCAGGTTTTATTCGATTTATTGTGGATTGGATGGTGGAAAAACCAGCAAGCCCCTTTCATTGAAAGGGCGCAGTGAATTGTAATTGTGAAAAGATTGGAAGATTTGGCCAAAGAAGGTGATAGCCCTATAGATTCGTTCGCATGGTTCGATCCTTCCCAGTAAAATACGGCATGTTTGAATTCTGATCGCTTTTATGCGAGAAAGGGGGACCACCCTCTAAGCCTAAGTATTCCTCAATGACCGATAGCGTACAAGTACCGTGAGGGAAAGGTGAAAAGAACCCTATTTAGGGAGTGCAATAGAGAACCTGAGATCCGATGCGAATAATCAGTCGAAGGAGCTTAGAGCCTTTACTTGAGATTTAATAAAGTGCACTCACTCTAACGGCATACCTTTTGCATGATGGGTCAGCGAGAAAATGGGAA